>JTDE01022256.1:46112-105279 GCA_014338405.1 Paragonimus skrjabini miyazakii
GTGATTGTGCGACAGCGCGACATTCGTGAGGTGCGTATCACGCGAGTGGTGCGCGGCGCTGAATGTAGCACCGATCATAGACTGGTCAGAATTAAGTTATTCATCCATTTACGCAAGTCTGTCTATTGTAGATCTTCCGAACAACAGCAGAAGTTGGATATCAAACGACTGGAGAACCGCGAGACGAAGACTGCTTTTCAATGTGTAGTTGCCGCCAGTCTGCACGGCGTTCCTGTATCCACTACCCCTGAGGGTATGTGGCAGTTTATCAAGGAACGGATCACGACAGCAGCCACCGAGACGATTGGTGTCAAACGCCAGAAACGTCCGGACTGGTTCGACGACAACAATACAGTTATCGCCGAACTGGTACGAGATAAGAATACCGCGTTTGCTGCCTCCACGGTGGACCCAGATAATGAAGCGAAGAAGGACACGTTATGGAGCGTCCGCCGTCAACTGGCCGAGCGTGTTCGCGGAATCAAGGACAACTAGTGGATAAAGCATGGTGAGCGGATGCAGGGCTTCGCAGATCGTCGACTGCATAAGGAGTTCTACGACCCGCTCAAAGCGATGTTCGGCCCATCTATCCAGTCTACTAAAGCACTGGTAGACATGGACACCGGCTATTCGTACACCCAGCCAGAGGACATCATGAAAGTTTGGCGCAAACACTTTGGTAGCCTACTAAATCGTCCTGCTACCATTGATTGGGTGACCGTGAATAGCCCGCCGCAACAGGCCATCAAGCCTTCACTTGCTCTCGCTTCTGATTTACTAGAATTGCAGAGAGCGATTAATCAAATACGCAACGGAAAGGCTGCAGGTGAAGATGGATTGCCAGGCGAATTCCTGAGGAACGGCGAACCGGCGATGGAACGTGCACTACTACAGCTGGTTCACTCCATTTGGGAGCTCGAGGTGATGCCACAAGATTTCCAGGATGTTGTGATAGTACTTTTGTTTAGAGGTAAGCGTAACAAACAATGCCCCGACAGCTATCGGAGCATCAGTCTGCTGAGCTGCGCAGGCAAGGTACTTGCCAGAATCCTTCTGAACCACATGAATACGGAAGTCATAGAGGCCAATGTTTCTGAGGAGCTTGGCGGATCTCGGGCTGAACGGGATGGAAGCTCTGCTAATATTGAATCAGCTTCGTTGGCTGGGTTACGTCCGTCGAATGGGCGATGACCGCATCCTGAAACAGGTGCTGTATGGACAACTGCGATCAGGTAAGCGAAGTCCTGATGGTCAAAAGTGGAGATACCAGGATGCTGTGCAGGTAAGTCTTTCACGTTGTAAAATTGCTTTGAGATATTGGGAAGACTTAGCGTTGAACCGGACGGCCTGGAGGGATACGATTCGGACGAGCGTCCGCGAGTTCAACGAGCAGTTATTGCGCGGCCGAGAACGAAAGCGCACGGTACGCAGAGGAACCATCGGTGTCATAGGTCGTGGTGACATGACTATATGGCGTTGCGATGTGTGCGTTCGCGAATGCGCTGGCCGTTTAGGATTATTAGGCCACAAGCGCACTCATAGTGAACCGTCGACGAAGAGAGTACGCTAGGCCCAGGTCGGTCAAACGGTATATCCATTCTATTTTTATTAATGATTGCATCGACCAAGACCATGTTTGTTCGGCAACTAATCCGCTTCTCTTTTCAGAAACTTGGATGTCTGTGGTCTTCTGCTTATTCTTTTCATGAGCTTTGTTGGTGTATTGAATGATGAATCCTTTGCCTGTTCTTTTCGTGGTCCAATCTGAATTTTCTTTCCCGCCCTTGTCCTTTCTGGAATGCATTAACGCACATCGGTACACCGAAATGCTTCTTGTATTACATTTTATATCTTTTTTCTCAGTATAGGTCTTGTCCTTGAAGTTTCTCTGTTTATTTCCCGAGATAAGGGTTTCCTTTTCCTGCTAGCCATGCAATTGGCTAACCGGCATTGGCCAGCTGGACACAAAGGCCTCACTCACACACCTACTGGTCTTATTCCTTCGAGTTTACACCGGATACGTGGTGTGTGAGTGGAACCGCAAGTGGTGCAGCGCAAGCCACTTGGGGTGATGGCTTAAAGCGCAGGCGTCCTTTGGCTTCGGTCACTGTGACAGGCTAATCCGTTTCGGATGCCACCAACCATGTTTTAACAACTTGTACGGGAGTTCGTGTAATAAACTACTTAGCAGACCAAACGTGTTTTGCGGTCACAGTATTACAGAAGGCAGAAACGTGGTGCTAAGAGTTCTAATCAGTCGAAATCTTGTCACGAAAATTTTACAAAATGGGCAAATGGAATGAAGAAGTGAAAACTACTGTGTTGACAGAAAATGTGTGGTGCTTGTTTAAAAAATGAATACACCTAATGGTTCATGGCTGGCTTTCCTTAACTTTCCTTGAACCTACAAAATGTGTAAATTGCACGGGAGCATTTACCCGCAAAGTTCTGCGCTTTTAAAACTGTTGCTACCTGCACACTGTATAGGCATCAGAATGTGTTACTTGTAAAGCACTGTATTAGAAATTTTCCTTACGTAATATTGTACCTTTGCGTTCCTGTCACACAACTCCGTGGAAACATACCTGATCACGTTTTCCATTGAAACAACACTACTTTCTAATCGAAATCTATGACAACCCTGCTGGAACATAGTGAAGAATTATTCCAGTAGAAACTCTGTCAGCTGATTCACGAAGTCTTACAGGGAATTCAGGAATTCCACACTTGAACTCAGTTACCCACCTAACTTACCGTGTCATATTGTAGCGAAAACTCGTTCAATGAAGGAATATCTTCAATCTCCAATTCGCGCATTTCCACTCCACTCATACGCTCGCGGTTCACAGTACAACGAGGTTTCCACTTAAAGTTTGTGTGCACTTCTGTCTGGTTATGTTCGTCTGGCTGACGCTTCCTACCGTGGATTGTTACGTGCCATTTCTCACTCGTTCTTTGAGTGATGAGTCGATCGGTCGGTCGTGTTTTTCACAAACCAGCCGCTATGGGCTTTGACCATAACTCGCTCCGAGATATTCCACCACGTGTTGGAATAATCGCGTCTCTGACTTGGTCAGCCGTTACAATGTAGATTCCATCAGATGATCTCGAAGATTGACTGCCCAAGCAGGATTTCTCAAGTCGTTCACGCTAGAATTCACCAACGCCACCGATGTGCACCGGCCAGGTTTTGTAGCCCAGCTTGTACAGCAGTCTGGGCATATTGTTTCTCTCGTTGGTTCGCATCCATCCGAGATCCAGATGTTTTTAATTGGGTCCCCTTTAACTCATGGAATCTGTCGAGCAGCTTAACAGTAATACCATCCCAATAAGGCCATTGAGGCCTAAGTGTTTCCCCCATACTCACGATTATTATAGCTTCTTGGATGAATCCTCCAACGTCCTGACATTTATACCCGTTCTAGCATTTGGACAAGTGGTCAGCTACAGTTATCGGTATAAAATATATTGTCATGAGCCCATTCATACATAATGTCACCACTCATTAATCTGGACGCAAAGTCGGTTTACTTCCATCGCCCGAGATCAGCTGTCTGCGTAAGTTTCGACAGGAGAGAAATGTGAACTCTTAAGCCTGGAAGAAATGCTTTCGTGAGTGAAACAGTCGGCTACTTGACCTGATAACGATCGGTCTGCTGTTATCAACCCAAACTCGACTTACATGTCTAATTCATGACTGCACAGAAAAAGCTGTAACACGAACGTGGTGGTGGTTGATTTTTTAGTCCTGTCTTAGAACCAAATTGAATGGTGATTCTCAATCCACTTAATGCTAGAAAGAAACTTCCGTTCATCTCACCCTAATTCTAAGGGAACAGCCACTGAACTGGAGAGCAGATATTTACATCGGTTACTGAAACAAGTTTCAAACTGCTTCATTGGAAGATTGGTTCGGATTGGTCCAGATCCATACTCAGAATTATACTCAAGTACATGCTACCTGCAGGCGGTAAATGAATGTTTGTGCATTCTCTCTAGATCCTTAGCTGCTGTGGTGATGATGTTTTGTGCGTTAAGTCCGTTCGGATAGCCAAGTTCTTATAGTGCAGCAGTAAGGAAGTTACTGGACACTGCCGTGGACATGGCTTCACAACAAACTTTTCTGTCTCAACTCTCTGAGGAACAGGACTAAGTCCTGCTCCTATTTCAGTGGAAAAAATCCATGGAAGTAAGTAAACTGGTTTAAACGCATTTCTTTGCAACACATATATCGATTTAATGGCACATTAATGTGTCATTACGTAGGATATTTCAGGACAGTGGAAGAGATCATTCACCGTCGAACTGAATGAAAGATTGCATTTGCTTGAATGTCTTGATGATAAGCTTTAACTCTATATCGACGGGGTAAACAACGATTAATACTGTTCACACACCTGCGGTTGGCAAGGAATGCTTGAACTCACTTGTTCACTTTTCCCAAAGGAATATAGACCGGAGGAGGACACAGAGGGGGGAGTCCACTGTCGCATCGCCAGGGCATCAATATAAGTCCTCGATGAAGTTAAGCTGTAAGTTGAGCAGGTAGTTCCTAGATTATGGTCCAATGTCTCACCTTTATATCTGACTGACCAGTGCAATCTGGCAGCGAGTCATCGACAAACAAGGGAGACAATAAACGCTCACACGCGACGGTTTGCATTTCGAGATCTCTCAGAGTTTCAACATGCTCAAAGTTATCACAGAGACTAGTGTAGTGAGAATGTACGATCACAATGCACTGCTAGTTATTATGCAGACGGAGACATGTGTTTGTGTTTCGAAATAACCGGCGGAAAACACTACGAAAAAGGCTGGAGTGCAATTGCGCAGAAAATGATGTTCCCCAAACATGAACTTGCCATTAACAACCGTGGCGTTCCGAGTGTATTAATGCGTGCAAATGAGTGTTTGTGTTCGAAGTGCTATTGAAGAATATACTACTTGTATCGAGTTTCTGAGCAAACATTCCTCGTGTCACTCACATTCTTAGCTCGCAGCACTAGTGGGGACAGGAAATTTAACAAATCGGCTCGAAGTGATCAGGTAACCACTACATGGTTTTGTTATTAGGGGAATCCCGCAGGTCTAAAATCAATCGGAAGACCGCACGAACAAGAAAGATTAGAACCTCTCACCTTTAGTCCACCAAGTCCAGTCCCGGTTTTGATTTCCTTTAACGCATTCACCAACCTTGTTTGAAGTTTGTTCTGCTCTTCTTGCTGATGCATCCTGTTTTCCAGCATTTTTGAAGGAGACCTACCTTATGTTGAGGTCACAATCCGTTTGTTTGTATGGTTAGAGTGAGGCGGCTAGCCGATTACTGTTCGATCGTTAAACAGTCTTGCTTCTTTTTCCGAGCATCGTTCAAACTGTCGTGCTATCTCTTTTGAATTATATCACTTCCGATTGTTTGCCTGTTGATGCATACTAATTTCGAAGTGAGTGATGCCTGCGTACCGGATGGCATGTTTGCATTTATCTGCTCAGCAGGTCATATTCGGCTGTCGGTTCCCGAAGCCAAGCAACCGTGCATTCGGGTCATGCAACAGCCAACTAACACCGACCTAGATCTTAACCAGTACCGCAGTCCACACCTCTCCATTTCGACCGCTCAGCGCCCAGCCAGTTCACTGCGTCCCACCATTTAGCCTGTAACGGTTCAGTACACTTCGGCAAACCGGATGGCTCAATTCTAGCTATCCAATTGCCCCAGATCTGGTCAGGAGACCACACGTTAGCTGTCTCGCTCAAACACGTACCCCTGACCTATTCTCGAAGTTACAGACATACATCACGCGCTCCACAGGCGAGCGCGTGATTCGACAGTCCTGGTCTACTCTGCATGCACAGGCTCCACTAGGTGTTTTCGTCTTCATTCACCCGACAGACAGTGTCCTTTTGCTTCAACGAGTACCAAGACTACATGCCATACACACACATGCGCATCGACTGAACCAACTCCATGCAAATCCACTTACAAGCACGTGACGCGCACATACGAAGGCGACTGAATTCGCAGATACACAAAATAACTTCCGATGCCACGTCTCGGCCCGTGAACAAGTCATTAACGCACGAAAACAACGGATACGAAGCCAACGGACTCGAGGACGTGAGCTACATCACAACTGTACAGCTTCACATCGTATCCACGTCATGCTGTCCCTGCAACACTGCCACCACACAGCGTACATCTGGATATTGTTATCCACACTTCTGTCAACCTGGACATTATTTCGTATTGTACGTGAGTCTCCTGGCTTGTCTATTTCTAATCATTTTCCTGTTCATGTCTGATCGTATTATACACCTTATTATTCAACTGTATACCCTTCTTTTATTACAAGTAGTTGGTGTTGGGCTGTGGTCATTTACACATAGCCCATCCCACCTCATTTAGTAAGGTTGGTGCACCCGACGTGATCTTTCATTCATTTGTTTTGTAACACAACAAATCACTTTTGAACTTTACTCCAACGTACGCGCATTTCACATATTAGATTCGTTTTTGCTTTTTACTTACTTTGATTTCGAACATTCCAATTCATACAGACATCCCATAAGCCAAAGTGACAGTTTGCCTAGGGAGCGAGAGGGCAGATTGTCAGCTTTGTCCCATGGCACGGAGCGGCTATATGTGAGCGTATCAGGTGCACTTCGGTCAGTCAAGTAAGTGTACAAAATAAGCGCATTGAGTACCCGTCCGCCATTCTGGCGAATGCTACTGCTGCTGATGATCGATTCGCATACTGTACTTTCCGGTGTTCTTGGTTGGTGGAGATGCTCTTAAAAATGGCGTGGTTCTCCGAAGTCGTCGCAGTATGCACTCTCAGATGTGGGATTCAACGTGAAACGATTAGGTATAACTTCAAATATATATATATATATATATATTATATATATATATGGTATAACTAAGGTCGTCATTGCAGAAAACAGCCCATAGTTCACTTGTGTGAAATTTAAAGCGTCCACTGAAAGTAAAGGTTCGAGTACTGTTCAGGCAGCCCTTACTACAATCAGTCGAACGGTAGACAGGAAACGACGGTCAAAATGACGATGTGACTATTACAACTTGCATTGTTATATAGAAGTAATCCGTGTTTGAGGTCAACAGGGCAACGGAATAATCATAATGAGCATATACTCCAAGACCAAGCTCAGCGAATGTTGTGTAGAAGAACATGTATGCGTCTACAGATATTAGGAAACTTCATGGAACCATAAACGTTAAACGAAGCCGAAAGCCTTATTGACGATGGGTAAAAATTCGGGGGAAATAACACAACAGCGAAGCCCGATATGGATATAGTGCACTCCAGACAACCGACGGCAATGGACCGAAAGGAGGAAGACACGTGAGTGAAGCTACCGGTCGTATAGTGTAGAAGCCGGCAAAAATAAAGAGAAAATTATCAAACAAATCTGGGAAGTCGTGCGCTGTCAGAAATAGGAAGAATCACAAACCATAGAATGCTATCAATGACCAAGACACACGTGAGGATGTGAGGGTATTCGACTGGGCAACCGCACCGTTGTGAAGTCAACAGGTGATTTGTGGAAAACTAAATCCAGTCAAAGCTTGCCATTCGACCAAATCAGTACGTCAGCAATTATCCTAATAAACATCTGGGAGAGGAGATGTTTAACTGTGTCAAGCGGTGACACAAAAGACGACAAACGGAAGCAAACAGACCATTGGGAAAGTTCATTGGATATGTTCGTTTTACAATTATTTCTTGTTTGTCTAACGATCCACGGTGTCCTCAGAAAATGTGAGGTGGCTCTGTGCTACTGGTGTTGTTTTATTGCTTTCACTTCAAGAACATATTTAACGCGAAATGACCACGTGAAGTGGCAAACGTGCCATAGCTTAATAAACGATTGGCTTGCATCGAAGTAAGGAAATGTAGTTTAATGATCCTGACAATAGCTCGTATCTTAGTGTGTGTATTGTCTGCGTGTTAATTTTAAGTGAGGCGATCCAAGCTGGGTGCGACTCCATTCAAGTGTGCGACGCCTTGCGCACGATTAGTTGTATGCTTTTCCGAATAACGTTTTATTTCTCCGTCTCACTGGTCACTGTTATATGTGATGTTATTAGAATCGATTATCTGAAACAAGTAAAACCATAGGTTTATGATGGTTTCCGTTGAGAGCGCGTGCGAAGGCTAGAAACAAACACACTTAAAGGGAAAAGATGTTACACTGGTTCATCTGTCACTACAGGCCCGTTGAGATAGGGTCTCGCTCGTTACCCGGATTAACATCTGAGTACAGACTGTGTGAAACCATAAATGGTTTTACTCAGGGAGAATAAGCGAAAAGTATGTTTAATTAGGTATTTCCGATGAATATGGGGGAATTGTGATCGATTTTGATTGAACATCACCCACAAGGATACGCACTACTGACGAGCTCTAATTAGAGTAAAACTCAAGTCTAGTGCTTCTTTTAGAAAGGGGCCAACTGGAAAGTCTATGGGTATGCGACAGCTGCGATCAATTGTGGGTGATGTTTAATCTAGAGCGAGTTTTCATTAAATTAGAAACATCCCTTTTGATGAATGCAGATACGTGTAATGGTAAGCATATGAGCTATGGATTAACGCCTCTGCTTTCTTGAAATGCGAAAATTGATAAATCTCCCACTTTCTTGTTAACTAGAGAAAGCTACATGTTTCGGAAGTAAGACATTTCCGCTTTGGAAGAGAGTACACATTCGGCCAGGTGACTTGCATTCACGAAGAGAGTATAGCTATCTGATCAAAACGACTCAACAAACAAACGACCACGAATTAACGGCAGATTGTACTTCTGTAAAACAGCTCGTCCAAATGCCACATTAATTTAAACCAGTCGCTTTGCCAAAGGACAACAAATAAAGTAAGTTTTGGTAACGAGAGGAAAATGATGGATTCAACTGGCAAAGTTATTAAAATAACTGAGTAGACAAGATTTTCCTGTTTATCTCTGTATTGCTGATTTTTAGGCTATAGGTTGAACATCACTTACTAATAATCGCAGCTGCCGCACTCCCGTAGACTTTTCAGTCGGCCGAAAAGATGTTTATCTCACACCAAAAAAAAACAATGTCTACGGCTTACCAGTAATTTTCAACCTTGTTTATTTCACTGAATCCGCTGGGAATTTTTGTCTTCAGATGCACCAGACGATCCAACAATGTGGTTTGAGCTTGAGGAAGTGGAATGTGTCTGTTTTAACAAAAATGAACCAGACATGGAATCAATCGAGTTAGAATGACTTGATGATGACGCGATCTCGTTTGTGCTGCGAAATCAGCACAGAGTTTTCGGATGCGCAATATTGGCCACATCTACCTATTCGATCGATACTGATCACCTAGGGACTAATATGTCATTCACTGAAGACATCGTGGTCAGATCAATGGAGAGAAGGAAACTTTGGCAAACAATGGCATAAATTGCAAAGACACGTGGGGAATAGGCACGGGCTAACGGTAGTGAGAAGTAATCCGCTGACAGGCAGCTTTGCCGTAGTAACTCTGCTTCAGAATACGGCCGGATTACTAGGTACCTAATTACGTTCGGAACACGCGTATATGACCGGAAGAAGTTATACCACAGGTAACAGTATGCAGATACAGCACGCGTCCGCTGTGCCAGTAGTACCGATTGGTCGCTGAACACCCTCCCTGTGTTGCGGCTTAAACAGCAATGGCGCTCATTAAATCACCGCAACTTTCTCCCCTCAGAAGTTCACTTTCCCGTAGGCTAACTAGACGAGTAGACATCCTGGTACTATAGGCTGACAGAAGTCACAATGTTAAAGGGTCGTTTGGGTGAACTTTTTCTCAATGAGACGTTTTGTAACAATTCCGAACATAAGTCGGCTCCACTGTCACCGATGAACCGTGACAGCAAGAAAGTCGACAGTCGTCATCATTGACGTGAAATGCTGGGGTCAGACGATCCCGTGGACTGATGACGGAGTCCAGACATTGTGTAGATGATCGGATTCTTTTAGACGTGGAAGGCACAGCCGAACTTTTCCTACTTGTGAAGTGTACTATATTCCAGTGGTGCAGGATTAAGTTATCTATAAACGTATCCAGAATAGGTATCATCCTCAGTTTGATAGCACTAATAGCGCTCTTCAAGGTCCCTACCCGATTTTTGCTGTACCAATGGAACACGTGTGTGCTGAAAGTAGATGTTTACACCCAACACTAGATAGGGATATTCGTTTCGACGGCACAAAGCTGCGATCCGTAGTCAGTGTTCAAAAACAGGTATATTTAATCGCAAACAGCCTGACCAATAAATTTCATTATCTAGGTGATTGTCGACAACATTCGGACGTAAAGGTATATTATTACTAATGCGTGAAGCTTGTTAGGGATCGGCCTGCATCAATCCGGATGCATTTTCTGTCGTGGTACGTATCTTTTACACACCCTTATGAAGCTTATACAACTCGGCTGAGTTCATTAGACAGCTGTGGACTTTGGCAATCTCTTGGGTGAGTTGCCAATGTATGCGGCTCAAATCTGATCAAGTGGGCGGTGATACTGTTAATGAATGTAACCAAAAAATGACGAAAACATTCATACAATCAATGCGTACCAGAGCTACTACTGCGTAGCACTGCATGAACGACTTGTGAAATGGTGATGATCGAGGCATGATGTTTCGTGTGTAATTCACGCCATTCGACACTTTTGTGTGGTAAGTAGTAATGGATTTGGACATTACTAAACATTCATCACAGCCGTCGCATTCCCTTAGATATTTCAGTCAGCCTTTCCGAAAAGAAGCGCTATACTGGAGTTTCGCTCTTACTAGGACTCGTCAGCAGTGCATATGCGTACCATGGCCTGAACTGGAACACTGGCCACGCTTTCATAAACCAACCGTGGTCACTACTGGGTTGTTGGTCCTACATTAGGTACAACTGAATCATCGTATGTAAACACTCAGCCACATTCACTTGTGAGTAATAGCTGACCTGCCAGACCCTCTCGAGAAGACACACGATAAATGTCTTGTTAAACCCAATCAGTCACTCAATGACTAGGACATTTCTCCAAATTGAAATCACCGGAGTCAGTAAACGTGTTGATCGATATCAAATCAATCACTTACAGATTAGGACAAACGTCGGGGGTTTAATCAAACTCGACTATTTTTTCTACAGTATTATAAATCCATCTCTTACAGCATCTTTTATCCACATGAAACATTAAAGAAATTCGTGAGAGAGGCTCAGATAGTAAGGCTGTATTAACAGGAAGATAGACACGCTTATTTAAAAATTACTTCTGTGTCTAGTGGACGTAATAAGTTCACCAATTTATATATTATTCGACTGTGCACGTACATACCCCAGACCAGTAGCAAGACATTCAGACAAAAACCAACAGCTGATATGCAACCGACGGAATAAGTGAAATTACCGACGAATGAATTGCTTCCCTATATATTTGAAACAAAAACTAACTGCGGAAATTTCAGACTCATCTACGGAATGCGCTAATTTGTTGAAACCATTCTAACACGGTAGTAGAGAGAACACATCGCATGTCTAATCCACAGGGTAGGAATAGACAGACGAATGCACCTATCAGTTGTTCGTTGTGTTCGACTTGATACGGTACATAACACAGACTGATGCTTAATGGCAATAAATGCACTGGGTGATCGTAGAACTTGAACTAATTTGTGACGCACGACAGATACACTATTGTAATATGGATCACAATGTCACCCACGCAACAGACCTAGGCTGAACAACGTTCGTCCGACGATTGTTCCGAAGGATTGTGAAGGTTCTCATCATTACAGTCGAACTACGTTCAGTCATCTACAGTCTTTTGTGGGCGTCTCTTATCCACGTCTAATCATGCCAATTCGAACAGAACGACCAAACAGGGTAGAGATGCCTATTATGCGCATCAGAAACACAAAGCAGTCTTATTGACTATTCACTAGAACTGTCCTAAAAAAGTGGTGCACCTAGCTGGTTTGATGGTTCGCGTATACAAATTAACTCATTCGGCGTTGAACTCTGCACTCAACCTCGATATCTGCTCGTCACCGCACATTAAACTAGGCATAAGCAAACGGTGCGTGCAGCCGTCAGCTTGACCCTAATTTGCAAGTCGAACGACAAAGTTTTCCACCTTGTCCTCTCGCTAGATGATTCTGAAAACGTAGTAAACCCCTCCACAAATACACGTTGTCATCCCGGGTAGCGTTCCTAGTCACCGATTCGAGTGATCACGAGGATAACAGCCAAACAGGCGACACCTACCCACTTCGCTCAATGGGACAATCAAGGTCATCATATTTTGCAACCACGTTGTTGCTGGACCAACACGCAGAGTTATCCAGCTGTTTGTAGTCTCAGGCACATAGAATACGTGACCCAACCGTCGCAGTCTACGCAGCGCGATTAGTTGGCCACTTGGTCACGCATCCCGAAATATGCGCCGGCGAACGGCTGTATTTCTCATACGATCAGCGGGCTAAATGGCGGGTACAACGGTGGTCATGTCCACCAAGACTGTTGACATTTTCGTCGTGAACAGGCCACCTTTCCGAACTCTAGAACAAAATGGAACGCACACAAACATTAAATATTCTTCACCTCAGTAGCAACTGAATGTTTTCTCGACACCACAGATGACACTCGTTAGCAAACGCAACTCGCGCCTTTGCTATCCTCGCTGGCATCTCGTCAGCAATATTACAGGCTGGACAGATAATGCTACCGAACTATGTGAAACTGTCCACAATCTCAAGCGGATTACCTGCAATGAAGAACGTATTAGTGAAAATGCCCCAGACTTGAATCAACACTGCACTTTAAAGGTGCGAGATGCACTCCATACAAACTAAGTCAATCATCCACCCTGTTCAGAATGGTCTGCATATCTTCGGCGTAGGGACTAAACAAGAGAAAGCCACCCACGTTCTCCCTGTCGATCAACCTAACACCAGGGAGAAGCTCAAGGTCAAGCTTAATGGATTTATCAGGAACACTTTCCAAAATATCATTCACGACAAAATCGAACTAGAAGAGGCAGATCGGACACAATTGGTAAATATCAATGGAAATGAACATACGAGATAGTTGCCCATAATCTCAAACCTAATTTGCGGAGTTGGCATATAGTAAACGCAAGACCGAATTATGATCAGAACACACTCTTGCAAATCGGAATCCTGCCTGTTCCTAAACCAATGTAATATAATCATTGAAAAACTTACAAGCAACAGACACTAGATTGACGCCCCAGTGGTTGTCCCACAGACGTTCTGCTCCCTGTTGTTAAGCGCCGAACGCGAAGTACCTCTCCAGTTTCCCAAGTCGTCTGAAAGTGTATTGTCAGTTCTGACGTTAACCTCGCCGAACAGTCTTTGAAGAGAGAAAGACAGAGATCTTGTCAGGGACCCTTGTTACGCTTCGATAATCTGGGCTCAAGACCCACTTCTGCCTCCAACAGAAGGCCGTTTGGAACGCAGTATCCAATGCATGGCCTGGTTGAAGCCACCGGAAATGTTCTTCAAAATGTTCAGCCCGCCCGTCAAGTCAGCGCAATTTACTAGTGATACGTGAACCAGTTTTCCACATGTGGTCTGGGTCACACCGACTCGACGGTCTGCACAACTATGGATCAGAGGAACTAGCTTTCGGCTACTCACAGCTAAAAAAGACTCACTCCGTCACTTCTAACTGTTCAGGTGACGCAAGCTTTTGCTCTTCTCGCGTTTGAGGTCTCAGCGGTTGTGATCATACTCACAATCAGGTGGAATCGAGTGACGCTTGTTCATGAAGTTTACCGAAGTGACAAATCCAGTTTTGTTGCAATCGCACAGCTCCTACGGAACATACTTCTTCATAGAAAACTTCCGTAATGACTACGGTTTGTTCCCAGTGTTCCTTAGGTTCTGTCACCTGATTAAAACCGTTAAATTTATCTACCAACGATTCCTGACTAGCGTTATTCACACTCTCTTCGCTCGAATGTCAATTAAGTATCTTGTGTGTATGACCTCTGGGCAAGTGACAAACGAACCTGACAAAAGCAACCGCATGTTCCGAGTTCAGGTGGTAGCTCCAAGTTCACGACAGTCTTTAACGGAGTAGCATCTACTGTAACCGATTGTCATGTGATTCAGTTGTGTCCACGATTGAAAAGTACATAGAGGTGTCCGTAGGAGACAATACCCTTCCCCGTGTTAAAATATGGTGCTCGAACTATATAGACCGTGAGATAGGCACGACAACAACAGTCTACTGCCATTGTAAGTGCGTTCTGCCCGGACCTCAAGCATATCTCTCAGCCACTTCTACTTTGAAGAAAGACCACCAAGCTGTGCATCAAAATTGCTCGTTAGTAGGATGATGTCAGAATGTCCAGTCAACATCAAAAGGTCAACGAGGGCGCCGTAGTATGTGTCGTTTAGATCATCTGAACAGCTGTCTCTTATTGCGTACGTCGAAGATGAATATACATCGATTTTCTGACTTGCTTTGACAGACTTTAACCTATGCACTGAGTCTGACTCCGCATAAGGAAATGTTCACTAGTATCTAATTGAAGGAACTCCGGTGTTAAAATCTTAGACTCACATCGCCAACACACAGTACACATCAAGTTCCATATTAGAGACAGTGCTTGTCAAAGCAACTTGCTGACCGACTTGTTGGAGAGTACTGACAACCAGTGTTTGTTAGTTTCTTGGCTTCAGAAAACAATGAAGGTAGAAAACTTGGGGGACAAGACAGAAGGAGAAAGAGGTAATGGGTAAATAATGACACTGTTGAGAATACGATAACTTCTGATACTTCCGGGTCGTTTATATCGCAGAAGAAAGTTGATTTGAGGGACCCAACCCTGAGTCTCTGACTCACTTGGCAGTGAGGGGCTCGCTTAGCCTGAAGGAGCAGTGAATAAGACGTGGATGTTTGATTCTGAGCACTCCTGTGCGCAGTGGATATATTTGAAGCTAAATCGGACTTTTGGGTGATATCAGGTGTTTATCGATTGTACTGGATAATTCGCCGGCGGTCACGGTCAACCAATGGGCGATCAGAATGCTGTTTGTTTGAGGCTACCCATTCTAAACCCCTTTTCTTGATTCGGAAGTTAGCAATCCCTCAACCATATATATAGTTTTGGTGTATACCCATAAAATCTACTCACTCTTACGCCGTCAGTAGTGCAGCATTCAACCCCATGAGTGCATGTGCTTTTCGTCTGACTGCTTCCCTTTCGCCTGTCTGACAAGGTTGCACCTGGAAGGACCCAATCCATATTCAGCAAAACTCGCCGGATCACAACAACACACAAGCTTGACCACCACGTCAAGGTAGCAGAAAAGATCCGAAGAATTGCATGATTGATTCATTTCGCCCTCTGTACCATAATGAATAGGACAAGATAAGGGGAACCGTTCAACCTGGTCATTATAGCTCCGACGGTCTTCTTACAATAGCCGCTATAAGGGATGGAAAATCACGTACCGACCGCTATCAAATACCACATTTACCAAATGTGCAGAAGACTAACTAAATTTCAGCCGTTGGAGTGATTACGAAATACGCCAGCGCAGAACGGTTTGCTAAACGTTACAGCTACAACACAGCTGACACGTTGACGCAACTCTCGAGTCAACAGGAAGTTTGAGTGCTGATCTCTTATGAAAACTAAGCACTAGATGCAAACCTCATCCTAATCAGCATTACGACGTGTCCAGCAAGTGTTTCAATATTTATAAATCGGCGAACAAGTAATGAATTTAGGAAAAATTGTACCGAATTTATCACGTCATGAACATGTTGTATTACGTCCACTAACGATTAAGCTAATACCATGCTAACGGGGAGGCATTGGGCATCTGTTTCCAGTGAAGCAGATGCAAACCGTTTTATTAACAAGAAACCGGTGCAAACACCAAGACCGTGCAACTGATAAATGAACCATCGTACTGATGGTTTGTTCCGCAGATTTCAAGATCAACGGTATCAATAGAGTTTGGGATAGCAATAACAGTGTGGCCAAGCTATGGACTCGACACGCATTAGGCGTAGAACACTGCCCCAACTGACCGTATGCGAAAGGGGTGCTCAGATGGCTATATTTTTCAGAAATGATTACACGTTCAGGAAGACAATTTATCTGATCAATGAGGGCATAAAGAGTTGCTTCCTGTGCTTCAGGAGTGAATCTACAAAGTGATTAAGATTTTGATGGGCAGGTAGATAACACAACAGAAAACTCACTAGTAAACGAAAAACAATGTTAAGCTAGGAGGCAGCGTGGATGTTGGAAAGTCCGACAGCTGGCACAAGAATGTCACAACATCCTTTTTGGTACACGGAAGCTTGAGTGCAACTACACAAAGATAGCCAGCATGAGGAACTTTGCAGAGCACATTTATATCGCCGACGGCGGTGAAGCCTATTTGCTGATGATAACAGTTTATTAAAGTGGGCAAGCCTCATAGAAACAATTCCGAACTATGAAGAATCCCTAACAACCTAGTGCTTGGCCCGCATAGTGCAGCACATAAGCAATGGTGAGGGTTGACGTTTTGGGTGCATATCTCCTTTGGAAGTAACTCTTTTTTTAAAAAAAAAAAGCCAAAGTGAACAGTTTTCAGCTGTTTTAGACACATACTCATCATCGCTTGAGTTCCAACGTCAAGCAGTTATCATCCCTGTCATACTGCCGCGTCACCATGAAATGGACATTGAAAATGCTTGCATGAGGGATTTTCACAATGACAGATCCGCCAAGACGGACCCACAGGGCAACCGTCAACACAACCTGACCGGTGAAATTCTTCCGATAGGTTTACATGAAGTCTAAGGAGTACAAAAGAATCATAGACAAAAAAATGAACGCAGATACTATCCAATAAATACGGACAAGTGGCACATTGCCAATGATGAAAGGTGGAGAATCGGGACCCAAAAGAGTGTTACTGTCCAAAAATCGCTTACAGTTACCAATCAGCATAGTGGGTGTCGCATAGTCCATTAGATTATCGTTCAAAAGAAGTTTGTTCAAAAACCCAGTTAAAGAGTGAGATGGTCACAAGCGTACGATGTACAGTAAACCAACCAAGCGTCGCGGGACACTGATATCCGTACCAGGAAATAAACAATTCAAAACAACAATGTTGTTATCGATTGTTTCCAAGCCAGCCAGACAAACACGTGCTACCGGTGCCAAGGGCCGTCTGATAGGCGGGCTAATTTATTAATCAACGTCATCAGCTACAGCCAGACACTTCGATCACAAAAGCGAGATGAAGCGGCTTGCCACTACGTTCATATGCGTGAATGTTGATTCGTTTCTTATCAGCCCCAGTAATAGCCCGTGAACACCTGAAAGTGCAAGGAGGACAAAGCGTAATGCAACAAGCTGTTTGCGTAGTGATCGGCGAAGTTTAGGTACTTAAGGTTTTACTAATATTGCATGATAATCATTCCACTACCAACAGTATACTACGGTAAAAACCTATTCGATTCACCGCTTATCCGAACATTGACACAATAGACAACCTAGCAGCCAGCCAAATCAACTTCGTCTTGGGATAAAAATATCCCCATTGGACAAACAGTTTCATTGTTATATTTCTGCTATTAGCCAAGTCTTTCATTTTGCATTGGACCAATTAGATAACAGCTTGTGACGCTGTATAAACCACTGACGTCAACCAACGACACTCTTATTTGTTTAACACTGATGAACACAAATGAATGTTTTTGTTCTATAAATAACAACGGCTTACCACAACCAGTTCAAGTTCTTCTTATTACCTATGCGCGAGGTATGAATTCAAGTACGCTTCCCGAGTCTACTCACAGCCCCCAATTTCGACTATTACAAAACTGGCATTAGCACACCAGATGAAGTCAGCGAACCTGACTAGAGTGAGAAACCAGGATCATGCGGTAGCTACCTAGAATCAACAGGGGAAAGGATAAACATTATACTAATCAACTCTACCATGTGCGAACTTCAGTTCTCGAGCGTCCCTTCGAAATGAAACAGCAGAATACAGTACCTGAATTCGGAGAACTCAGGACAAAAATGAACAGTGTTCACGTTGTCACAATCGATACCCACGACAGTTTATGAGTAATTACACGTTACGTTATTTTTACACTACATTTTGAGGTGTATGAAAGCGAGTTGTCTGAAAGCATAGAATGCTTTGAGTAACAATAAACCGTAAGTAAGTGTTCAGAACTTCCCCGTGAACGGTTCGAAGTTAGCTGGACAAATCACGTCAATGAGTACAGCTGCGTACTGGTTAAAGTGATAAAATGGGCTTGCAAAACCGTGAAACCACGAACATTCGTCGGAACAATGTCAAATAAAATCGATCGACTAGTCCATTAGCAGGGTTTGTTTCCAACGCCCACTATGCGACATCCTCACATAAAGTATCCGCTAGCGAAAAACGTTTTGTAAGTTGAGTTCCTAATTTTTACATCACGAGGTAAGCTGGATAGTATCAAATTGCTAACACTTAAATGAAAATGGTTGTAGTAACCGGGACTCGAATCGGCATCGTTATCAATGAGCCGCTACCGTGCAAGTCAGGTCCCACAAAGAAGGCCGAGTAAAAGTTTGAAGGTCGAAGACTTCAGACAAATTTCCCATGATTTAACAGCCGATTTAAAAATATATTTCTAAGTAAAACCAAACATACAAAAGAGAGAAAATACTCAAAAAGCATCAGAATACAGTCGACAAAGGGGAGCAAATCGCCAGTTTTCTACAGGTTTAGAATCCACTAACAAAAATGTGATGATGAGAACAGGGAATGAAAGTAAAATATAAAATGAACAATAAATAATCAGCAAAGGTAGAAATGAGGAGAAAATTTAGAGAGCAGATAGATTAACAACACCAAAATTACATGCGGAGCAAGCGAAAACAATACATAGCATATGGGACATGAAAAAAACATGATGCACGTTAGGCTAAAATGCAAACGGAAGTATGAGCGAACGAACGGACGCGAGATGTGGTGATAGTCGAAGGCAGACCGGGAACAAATAGTACAGTAAAAATTACCAAACTCGTGGTAATATGAGTGTGGATGTGTGAACCCGCGTCGTACGAGCTCAAGGGAGGTGAGATAAATGAGCAAACACTATCAATTTAAAGAATGAAAGACTTGAATAGTATTGCAAACAATGCAATGTGGTGATTCATTAAAATTGGATCGCGTCAGAGCAAACAATACGATGAGGTGGTTGGAGAAGCGGTGATTTGAATAAGCTACACTTGGAGGACGATCTAACATTTCCAGAGGATATAGCCAGAGTGAAACAGTAAGTGGGAGTAACCACACAAAAGATTATTATGGCATGTGATTAGTTTAGATAATAATCTTGTTTAGAAGTTAGGCTTGACTTGCACGCTTCCCACCCAGTCAATAATACCATCTTTATCGAAGGTAAGCTCTGAAAATGGAAGAGCAGAAACAAGACAAGTTGTCAATGAACGAAAACAGCAGTTAAATGACATTTTCAGTGAGAGAATGTGGAGCCAGTGATGACAGTACCAGATAAATAAGTGTAATTCAGATGAGGCACGTGTAGGCTATAAGAAGCCCTGAAACATGTGCACCTTTAGAGTAGAGATTCAAATAACAGAAATGTACTTCGACTGGATTGAAGAAAATGACAAGAGCAGTGAGATATTTGAAAGGCATACGCCCCATCAGCTGAGATGGGAAGCCACGCTTGGAGTTCAGAAATACCACATTCCCACTCCACTAACAATTCAACTCGTTGTGTGATATGCAACTTATCAATCCATGGAATGGATTGCTTTGACTGGATTTTTCAAGAACTCAGCATCTATTGACAGGACTGGAAATATACTATCGAGTCAATGTTGTGTAAGGTTCACGTCGCTGGTTCAAATTTAGCCGGAGCTAAGACTGATCACGATTCCGAATCAACACACCTGTCATACAACGCAGCAGTAATACATTAATGTCACTGAACACAACACAAGGAATTATAACCTTTAAACGTCTTGCTAATATGAGAAGTAAATATTGTCAAAAAATCAATGGGAAGGGGCTACTGGGATCACCGGACTGCAGAGTGTTTCGTACGTCTTGTAGTCACAGAATATCCGGGATACAGCGCGAAATGATTCTGGTCATAACAAAGTTAGTAGCAGTTACAACACAGCATCAGGTTCCGCTCCAGATATCTTGGGGGCACATACAGACCTGCAGTATCGAAGACATGGTCATCGTCAACCGATTGATGTTTTCTACGGAACGATGGATCACGAATTACGAAGACAGCAACATATATCTGACAAGCTCTTGCACGGCCTTAAAAAGTTCCTACAATTTTCCAACGTATGGAGAAACATGTCTGACCAGTTTTTGCAAATCGGTTTCAAACCGATTACTCTATTTCAGTCTTCTCTTTTTAAGAAATACGAAAAACTGCATATGGAGTTAAAAATGTAAGAGGATCTGTTATTCACCAGTGTTAGAAACATGAAAAGCGTGTGAGAAAGCAAATGCATCTGTCACAAACTTTTTAAGTCTAAGAAAAAGGGCAATCATCACAAACGGTTTCTAATGTGGTTCCGAGAACAATGAGCTTCAACCAGAGTGCATAGACAAAGAAAAAAAATCAAACGAAAAACGAACTGTTAGCCTACGGTTTGTCCTAAAGTGAACGCGTCAACCTTCTAAGCTGGACGCATATGAGAACTTGCGCCGACGTGACGTGTAGAAATGCCCAGGATTTAAACAGCCCCGTAACGTAAACAACAGCAAGGTGTTTGCGTACGTCAAATTGGAAAGATTAACGTGTTTACTTTAAGATAAATAACAAATGGCTTGCAGAATATACACCAACGATATAAATATACACCACGAGCATTGATCAACATGAACCGTAAGTGAAGATCCTACTGGCGTACATTAGTACTTTTGTTTGTATGCGTACAGTTACAACTAGCTACATGTGACTGACAAGTTCACACAAAAATGTGGCAAACAAGTGGAACACTTGTATCTTGGGATTGAAAAAAAATGTGAAAGATTGTGCGGAAAGAAAGGTCATCATAACGCTTTTGGGATGGATAACACAACACAGCCTGAGGTTGAAAATCATGGCACCGATTGATCGAATCTTGTCTTCCGCTTTCACCCCCAACAAAAAGGAACAGGCAGAACAGGTGGAAGATTGTGTGAGGCTAACAAACCATAACCAATGGATACGTCCGTCAAGACATGCAGTTACAAGGATGGAATCCCAATTCACCCAAAATTCCCGAATATATTTGTTGCTAAAATGTTGTTGTTGGATCGTTTTTTAGGAAACAATCGTTTTCCCAGCGTAGGAGGAGTGTGATTTGAAGACCAGTAAAACATAAACGCGTTACTATCATAACAAGGTTACTTATGCAAAGCAAACTCATACGTCAGGAAACATTCTCCCTACATTGAAACATGGCCTACAATCGGTGTTAGGGTAGCTAACACCAGCTTCGACTATAAGTTTTAGTTAGCACTTACATTGTTTAATGTTGGGAAGGCCTTGTCAACCCGGAAAACGGTTTATTGTCGTGCCGAGTTAAAATTAATCATGAACATAGGTCTGTTGTCTCAAAATTAAGTACAATTGAGCAGGCTACTTCCTCAGAATACAACCACAGCCAAGTGGAAGGCAATCGCACTGCTTCAAACGAGCAAATCGAGACGTTCAGGGTTTACACTGAGGCGATGGACCTCAAGTTATTTTAGTACTGAGATAATGGAGCATCAAAAGACGGCTTCAACAACCATTTTGGCAGCTGTAACCTTTCCGATTACATCAGCAAAATAAGTACACCCTTTAAACCAATAAGTGGAGAATAAAGGAGCATTTAGAAGAAAAAGTTATACTCTCTTCTAACCGATTCGAGAAACGTTTATCGAGTACGGTAATTTGAATCATATTAATAAACGGACGGATGTCACACGGAGTTTATCGTGATTAGGTCAATATGAGTTGTGTCTGAAGTAAGCGGTCGAATCCGATGGAGCTGAAAATCATGCCATAGACAAGTCTATGTTCTTAGAAACAATTCGGTGGAATAATAGCAACCGGAAAGACTATTAGGTGTCAAGAGATATAATACACCGTGTGCTGAGGAAAAAAACAGTGATTGAGAAAGGCTGTCTACAAGGAAAGGACAGGGTTACTCGCGAGTGTATCGGTTGACAACCTCGTTTTACATACAGTATACGATGACAGACAACTCAACAATAACATCTTAGCCTGTATCAAAAAGTGCACAACAGTCAAAACAGTGAACATCGACATAAGAACAAAAAGCTCAGGTTTAGAAAAAGGGATGGCGGAAAAGATGAAAACCTAACCTAAATATTCAACAGCAAAGCGCTTGTACTTTGCAAACAAACAACCGTGTTGTAATTGATATCAAGACACTCCAGCCATTATGGCGAATACAGAGGCGTATCGGCCACTGCGCCACCGAGAATATAATCGCAATCACAAACTCATTAGTACTGAGTGTATAGTATGAGTAGAACCCAGTGGAAACCCAGTAACGCAAAATGTACTGATGCGTATACGACGGAATAGCGCATAAGAGCTTTGCTGCAACGAAGCTAGAACCCGTTTGATGTCCCTCATTTACGAACGAAAGAGCAGAACACAAATAAGCTGCTAAACACAATTAACACACGTTTCTAAGGGCTCAGGAGACGGCTGGATATAATATACATCACTCATCTACAATAGCCAGACCGGGGTGGACAACTCATAACATTAGCGGGTGGAATGTGGCTTGAACACTGAAGACCATTCTGTTGGAGGAAACAGAACAGGTAGAAAAATCACCGCTCGTTTACACATGAAAATTTACGGTTGAACTTTCGGATGAGAGTTAAGGAGACCGGAGCACGAAACATGTGCCAGTGAGCGGCAAGGCTAGCAGCTTTATGGACATAACATATCAGTAGCAAAGCCATGTAGGACCTAGCATGCGGACAGGTGCATATACATGTGACAAGTAATCGACTGTAGGACAACCGGCCATAGTACTGTATGACAGTAAACACTGTGACATCAAACCTGAAAACCAAAACACAACGTGTTTAAAAAATAATGACATTTAACGAGCTTGTGATTGCATTTTTTTTGTCTGATACACGAAATTTACTGTCATTTAGTCACATGCAGACTGGACACGTTCAGACGATCAACCAATTCGGAACTGGTGCAGTAATTCTCAACCTAGTTCGGACACCAATTCTTGTGCGAACAAGGTAGATTAATTACACTAAAGTGGTCAAAGTTGCTAGTTCCGGTATAAGAAGTTCATCCCCGCAACCAACGACAATCAGAGAATCATTAGTAATAGGGAAAGATGACGTGAACTGTCTTTTGGCACACAACATCGGTCATTTTTGTTTGCTTCGATGACCACAAAATTTGCGTTAGCATTATGTAATAACATAATGAACGAATTAGGTGACTGAATTTTGTTAACTGTTTCCAAAACGTATTCCGAAATTTACAACGCTGAGCCACGCGCTTCGTTACTTATTCGGTCATTATTTGGTAGTAAGCGGTTGAAGAAGCTCGAACCAGTGAGATCCCTTTATCTGTCGTGATGAGTTGAAGATGTGTTAGATCATTTGGTGACGTCGACATCGACCGATTTTTTCGACTGTCAATAAACATAAAACAGGTACAACGGAAGTATTAGGTAAATTGCGTTTGCTGATTGTAACATGTAGTCCCTTAGTTGAACTCAAGAAACACAAGCAAGCTGCCACAAGAATAAGTCACACAGCAGATTGAAGCTGATGATGCGTTGCGTTGAAAAAGATGTTGCTTGTGATTTTTTACTTGAGTAAAGCCTTCTTCGTCGGTATGGTATATACAATAAGTCCTCCAGAATCAGTCGTGTTGTAAACGTATATAAATTTGTTCGTACAGTTGCACGCAGCTAACGTCTTCATCAAGAAATTCTCCGCTTGTGCGAGATAATTACCGATGAATATCTGTTGGGCTTCACCAAACAACGTCTTAACTAAGTCAGGTGCATGGACCTACATGTCAGATGGGCGCTAATTATAAGGAATACGTCCATCTTCTTGTAAGTTGATAGTAACCACTTGCCACGTTCAGAATATTGACTGCAGCTCAGAAGTTAGGGTTCAGTATGGGGCAAAAACGTTGAACTGAGATACACTTGCACGGTTGTGATGTTAACCGTAAACCAGATCAGCAGATCATTATGCTTAAAACTATAAAAATTTTGATACCATACGTCGAGAACAGCATATAAACAAAAGGGGGGAGGGTTTCGGAGAGCCAAACCAGTTAAGAAATTGGAACTACTTAAATCAGTCGAGTCGTCAATCGATATAACGTTCATGCGGGTACGGATCATCAATAAAGATACAAGCAGTAAAACTACGTCAAGCGTAACGATGTGGGTAGAACAAGGACACTTGCAGATGAAGACAGAAATGGGACCGGAAAAATTACTGAAGAAACGACTGCTTTTGAAAGAGGAGCACGTGGAAATAGTTTCCCTTATTTTGACTTGGAAGACGTGTTTGACAAACCACAGATGAGAGTCACCTAACTATTCTGTCTCGCGTTATTTACCACTTCATATATATGAAACGGGTCATCATTGCAATATGGATGAGAGAATATTTTGTCGCATCAATGCTACTCACACATAGGACGGATCAATGGATCAGCCGATCACATCGTTTAGTTACGGTTACACACAATGGGTGCATTGAATGCGTGTTCAGCGATGTGCAATTCATTACAACGGAGCTGATGATCACTAACAAAATTGAATCGATGGGGTATCGTGAACACACCCGTTTTAGTCATGAGAAGAAACGTGTAGCAAACAAGCTCGTTTTCAATCGGTAGGGTTGAGATGAAGATATAACAATTGCATACATACGGGCTTAAGCTAACATGAGCCTCAATGAATGCGATTGTCTGATCACACAATGCCAATTCAGTCTTTATGGTACGGTGAACATGGTGAAATGAACACGGATGAGCGTAGTATTCTCATAACCACGCCGTGCGAGTAGACTGAGATTTCAAACAAGAGCATATGCGTTAAGAAATAACATTTTGTTTTACGTGTTGCTCTGTGAAAACTCTGTGTAGTAACGCTGACGTATACAGTGGCAGAACCGAGCGAAACACACCCACTCGAAACAGGTTTTTTACAGCATTTGCAGAAGTACATTCGGGGTGGACACTGTTATCTAACTCATATGCGATCAAAATGAATGGAACAAGTCTAGTTGAGACACAAAAGTGAGAGAAACAGAAAAACAACTGCCTAAACTAAAACATTCTTGTTCAAGATGCCAACAACTTGCAAACTATCAAAACAATTACAAGTGGGAATGAAGCGGCTTCTACATGACAGCCTGTTTGCAGCTCTCACTGACACGCCTCAGCGACTGTCCTTCCTTCACGTACATCTCGGTCGAACAACGTCAATAAACACGTCGCTGGACGCAATGAGCCGCCATCTTTCCTAGCGTCTTCACCCAAATACAATGATTGAACATCTAAGAACGGATTGATCTTTCCATTTTCGTCGGCCACAATTCAAAAGCGTAATTAAGCTCTGTTCTCATGGTCACCTTACGTAATCACCCTCTGAGCTTCAGTGTGATACCTGTTGTCAATGAAGATCTAAACTGACGAAGAACATCTCGGCACCGGAAATGTCACTAAATCACCAATTCCTTGGTTAAGCCTCAACGAGTTAAAATCAAAAGAGTCATGTTTCGCAACGTTTTGACCCTCTCGGAGAGTTCTTATCAAGCGATTTGAATTAGAAAATTTACATTGTACAAGCTTCATACGAGACAGCCATCAAATGTCGTTCTGGTGCGTATGTCAAGCTGTTTGTAGAAAGGCTAACAGTAGGAGGTATGGATTCACGGTTCACCACCACGTGACGATTCCAGATGTGAATAGGACTGGACAGTTATTGTGTGGCTGTGTTACTAAATGGTGTCCTATAACCGACGGTTGCTTACGCTCACCTCTAGTACATTAACCAGTTGGCAATTTCCACAACATGAAAATCTAAAACGTACCCATACCAAAATGATGAGCATTGTCTAACATCATTTGAAAAGAATTAAACAACTTGTAAAAACCAGTCAACCATTCCTTAAACTAGGATATCTACATCGGCACTTTATGAGTATCATACAAAGTCGTCCGTTAGTTTGTTTACTGCAAATTGGAACAAAAATGGGTCTTGACGTTTGTCGGTGTCAAATATGTTGGACAATCTCAAGTAGACCCTGACCTCAGGTAGGAGAACGAAGTGTTAACAGTAAGCTCGTTCAGTATACCTTTGAGTTTGATCAACATGAAGTTATGCAAGAAACTGGCAAAACTAAGTGAGTACGATCTAACGACGGGTGCAGAAATAACGCATGTGGGAAACGAGGTACCGATTATTAAGTAAGCCCGGATGTTAGCTAGTTTTGTACAGACAGTAAAAATAAAAATATAAGAACAAAAGTCGACACACATCATCATCAACATAGACAGCAAAAAATCAGTGATTTACACTGGTTCTTAAACTGCCACACAACTACGAACAAGAAGGAAAAGCAAACCCTATAAAGGAAGAAAAAAGAAGGGAACGGGAAAGACCCTAACTACTAAAAATAGGTCTCTTTCCGTCCCCTTCTATTTTTTCTTCGACACACACATGTGCACGATTTCCTCTAATGCCGCAAATTAGACGAAAAAGATTATACCGTATAAAAAAGTGATAACAAAAAGCAACCGAAATGATGGACCAATGAAGCTGGTTTATTGGTACACATGTCAATCATTATGACATTCTTACCGAACGGTATACACGGGACAAAAGCGAGGGTGTTGGGTCGCGTGCAAGAAACTAAGAGGGAAGGAAAACCACAGTAGGATAAACATTTTGCTGTCCCAAAAAGTTAGGTCAGAAATGAGCGATCTGTTAGTCCAGATTTCATTACATTACTGCAAATACATAGTACAAAGCGTTATCTAGACCAATTTGTAATCCACCTCACGGTTTGGATCTGAGGTCATAGATTTACCGGTACAGACAGAGCGAAAGCCGATATGACACAAATCATGCAACATGACGTTCTTGACGCCAATTCTCAAGTTCAGGAGACAACGTTTAACGGAAAGTATGAGACACCTTCGAATGTTTGAACACCCATTAGACCGATGCACACGGTTAGGTCTTGAAAAACGAGTTTAGCCCCAGAAATTGGAAAGCGATAAAACGTTGTATTCTACTAATATTCAATAACAAACTAGGTGTTCATCAAAATGGGTCAAAGAACACCATCCAACATGGCGTTTATGATGATGATGATGATCCAACATGGTACGAGATTGAATTGAATAGATCTAACAACAATGCAGTAATAACAGGAAGCAAGCTGAACCTATTCAGGCTTTAAGCGTGGGCCACAAAGTTTCGATCAATCAACCTAAATTGGTCAAACAACCGTTGCAATTTATAGTCGAATCGATTGTTATCAGATAACGTAATCCAATCACACTGGAAGTTTGTATAGACTCAACAATTACCACAGCCGAAGGTCACTTCGTAAGGCCTCGTTTGAATTCAGAATTCTACACACATGACACTGGTGAATCGACGATTAGTCGCCAGCTTACGTTGATTTTGTTGCACTACAATTAGTGAGAGAAACAGCATGCCCAGACGAAGCGAATGCCCCATCAGGTGACCTATTTATCAGTAACACATAACTGTTATAATCAGACAGATAACTGCCGCAAGCAAGTGTTCTTAATTGCTTCTTCTTCTACAACTCAAAATAAACTTTGTCAGTAAGCGATAATTTGGTCAAAAACTATAAGAACGTACAAAAAAGTAATGTTAAACATGTAATCACCTGAAGTTCTAATCACTAAGCTTAATGATGGTTGATAAGAGTCATTCAAACTGGTTTTAACTGACGGGTTCAAACAGGTAAGGAACCCGCATAAATTAGAGAGTGAACAACACTACGCATTGAATCATATTTACTTCGAACCCTTGTGCTACTAGACAATTCAAACTGATGAGAACTTTGTCTACTCAAGATAATGAAGGTGTTACTAGGCCGTACAGATCAATAAACCTTTCATCTCTATTGGACACAGACCAAGAACGCGATGCACTGCCACCATAACCCACGGTTCCTAAAATTTGCTGAAGCCGTCGCGATAAACCGGTTCAAACCTGTGTTGTGTGTACAAAAACAATTATTTGTGAACTTGAGGCTGCCATGGTCCTAAGTCGTAGTGAGTGGCATTCAGATCACACGATTGGACGTTTTCGTTTTTGTTATTGTTGTTTTCTTTGTTCATACCCCCCGAAGTACTGTAGACGTTAAATTGAAAGGTTCCTGTGTTATTGGTTATTTGGTACTGACGAGCCAATACGAAATGCTAGCATCTATTAGTGTTCGTCTTCTAACTGTTTTGTTCAAATTATTGAAGGGATATAACTGTTTTGAACACTAATAAGAGCGAAACTTGGGTCTAGTGCTTCATTCCGAATGGGCTTATCTGGAGTCAACCTGAGTACGAAGACTGTGATCAAATGTGACTGCGTCCAACTGTTAGTACCATGTACATCAGCGTAATGGTCTCTTACGTTGACGGTGAAAAAGATGTTGACATCAAAAATAACTGTCAAGAGAATCAGAAACAAGATTTGCTAATCATACTCATCATCGCAGTCATCAAAACATTAATGGTTCGTGCTGACGCTCGATTGCCATACAGCCACGAAGAGAAAAGCAAACACAAACGACGAAGAAAAAAGAATGGGAATGTAAGGAACTCAACTATTGAAAATAACTCTCTCCCAACAGTTGGTTGCAGTGGCCACTAACGAAGGGGTTAATAGATTTCACTCAGACAACATTACATGCTAAACTGGCTGACGGTTAATTAGCTTGCTGAAATGGCAACGAAAGAAAGTATCAACTCTGTCCAGTGTGCTCAATCGTGAATGAGCAGCATTTCTGCACACAAATTATAACACGCTGTATCCATACAACAAGCTGCGTTTATTTCCAACAACAGAGAGAGTATGTAAAAACAACTAAAAACTTAGGATACGAGAATACATTTTGGGAACAGTCGATACCAACGTTTTACTATGGTCAAGTTTCACTTCAACAAACCAAACGAACGAACCACCTAAAAAAAATTGCACATTATATGGCCAATACTTGTTACGTCATCACGCAAATAGCAATTAAGGTTTACACCGGGGCATTCTTGGTCGTAGCTACTGACCTATTATATTGACGTAGGCATCACTGTGACTGATAATCAGATAAAATATCCGTTCAAAAGCGATCTCAAAATAGCGGTGGACTTCAATGTTACGCAACTCGGATGGTCTGGTTGATACGAATAGTAGGATGAGCAGGGAGAATGATGCATTTACTTTATAAGACGACCACATATTGATTTGTGAGAGGGAAAACAGGCCACCTTAGGTGAAATTATCAGAATTCGAGTCCAGTTAGTTAGGTGAAGGGTCACAATAAATCAAGGATAAGCGGGATGAATCAGTGGCCGAACAATAATTTGAAAATACTTTTCTCGACATTATAGATATTAGTTATTGACTGATACACGGGTCAAGCGTGGCATACACCAACCCTTAATATGCAAGCCCACATATCACTTGCCTTGATATAGTAGTGAGGAATTTCAAAACAGTTTGCATTTTCATAAACGTCACTAGTCACCCACTAACAACGAACGGATAATAATAACGTAACCCAGCTTTTCAAAACTATAGGATGCACCTCAGTGATAATGGTGTTGAGCAAAAAGGTAGCACTGTAAGTTCGAGTCTCAATAATCGCCGCCAACTCTGTTTGACCTTCAAGAAGCCGTCAATATTTAGCCCGCTGATAACCCAGTATAACACAGCGCATCAAACATTGCAAATTAAAAAATAAGCAGATTTGTAGTAGTTCATATTGTGGGATGTGTAACCCTATATCAGACCCAATAGCATTTTAATTCTTTCAGCACATGTAACCGAAAAGCTCTTCAGTTCAAACAATGTTCTAGGGAGTCAGGAGAATAGGTACAGTAACAAAGATTGATGGTTTAGAGTCAGTAAGTAATGTGCTGTAGACATGTACATCGGGCATCACAACCAAGTACACAAATACAATGAGACATAGATTACAGCGATCATAACTGACAACCATACAATAACGGCTGACATTGGAGCCTGGCTGAAACACAAAAATAACAAGCCACAGTCCGAAACTTAGAAAGAGGAAGGATTACGTCTACTTACTGAAAACCTTGTTTTCATTTGCTTTTACTCAGAGTTCGGTTGTCTATTTGTCCGATGTGGGCACCTTGATGTTAAATGTTTGAATATAGACGTAGCTATTTTTTAAGTGGTTAGGTCCCTTCCCCTCTCATTCTGAATTTTTTTCCTTCATAGTTATATGAAAGTTGAGCATAATTAAGAAACATTAATGTACTGCTGTTTTTTCTGCCTGTTCCATTAATAGCAAGATGTCTAAACCTCGCAAACAAAGAACCGGGTTTCCATTTGACGTGGAACATAATGTGCAAGAATATGGTACATGCACTGTCCACTGAATTATCCACAAAAGCTTAGAAGACAGTGTAGAATCAGGAGCAAAATGAAACTGTACGCACTAGGATGCTGTCCTTGTCACTAATCAAGATGTCTGATTCGATTTCCTCGATCGACCTACTTGTTCACTTGCAGATTCAGTGACATATTCTGGGAAATCAGACAGGCGGTTAGGGAAACGGACCCAATTCAAAGAAACAGTGCGGGGCACAATGTATGTAGATCCACCGAAACAGAGATGCATCGATCGCTAAACACACCAGACACATGAATCCGAGCGACTGGGGCATACAGTGGAAAAAACTGACGACGGTTTATTTAGGCAGTGTTTGTCAACCAAAGCAAACCTCTGTTCTGCGCCCTAAATGACTTAGTTGTCAACTATTCGTTTGTTAGATTTCTCTAAGTCTTGCGTATCTGCGACTGACAAGAAGTTACGAAATAGCTTCAACTACAACACTCCCGGAAGAAAGCTATCCAGGATGGCTAAAATACAGGTTGTAACCTCGTGTTGTTCTCAAGTAATTGACTAGGAACAGGTCAAATATGGCTAAAAACGTTTCGTCTCACTCATATTATAGTTGGTGCGAATATCCATCAACGTCTTATGAACTTCGTGTTCTCACTACGGTATCTGCATGTTACAGTGAATATTTTAGGTTCCAACTTATAACAGTTGAAGTTCACAATAAAATTCCATAAGAGCAGTGACGAATGCTGTTTTTGTTACAGTTTTAAAGAAATACTGTAATGCAAACTCCGAAAACAGGGGAAAACGATAAAATTTTCCAATATATCTTTCGAATCGTTACAAGCAACACTACATTCGAATGCACCAAAACTTCTACCTCAACAAGAACAAACAAGCATAGGTGAAACTGTAAGAACTGACCGACAAACGTGTGTACAAGACAACATACGATTAGACAGATCAATTCAAAAACAGACATTCGACTGCCGGCAACACGTACCATCGATGAATGGATGTGTCGAACGAAAAAGTGTACGAGCCTTCCAACGGTTAGGTTATATATCCGCGAAACACACCATCCATTAATTAAATCAACAACAATGTGGTCCAAAGCAACAGCGTGATAAAAATAGGAAGTTTTCCATAATAATATGTGAAGTTAAACACCCGGTTTTCACACCACACGGTGATCGCCATCACATGGCATACACCTTTTTCATCTTTCCATCCGTCCAGTAAATTCCCCGTGATGTTAAGCCATGTGGCCAAACAGTATGGACTAAACAGTGACAGTGTTTTATATCGCTCAGCTGGCACAAACCAGAAGTGGACGGAAGGTACATTGTTCCCGCTGAAGTCTTGTGTGCATGCTTCTTAGCACTGAACACGTGCTTACTGAGAACTCGCAATTTACCCAGACGAGGCCTCTTACGTGACGCAACATGTGAGACCTATTCGTTCACACGATTCGACATCAGTCCCTCGAGCTAGACATTTTGACCAGCACAGATAGGAAAATTCGACAAGGCGATGTTGTGAAAGATGTACCAGCCAATAGTTTGGATAACCGAATCATCGTTTAAACTCCGAACACGGGAATGGGGATTACGAATGAATGCCTTCTGGAAATCACGCCAGTGAATGTCCTGAGAGTGAAAATCACAAATTTTTATGCAATCCATGAGTTGGACAATGTACCCTATTAGCGGCAGGTAGAAACGACATAGAAGTATCCCTCCTTGATGTCCAAGTTGTACGTACGTAACCATAGGTGTTCGTCACCTCTCAATAGGAGCAGGCCTGTCTGTAGGTGGACCTATGCACACAGAGAATCCACCAGCCGATGAGTAAGTTCCTTCTAAGGTATATGAATTAACCCTGTATCACAGGTCTCCACCAATCTAGTCCAGAAAGTCCACAAAAATATAAACCATTCTACCCTATTTGTTCAAGTATTACCAATGACGGACGCACCACCTATTCAATCAAATGGGAAATCCCATTCAAATGTAACCATCAAGTGTTCGACAATAGCCTTTCAATCGATCTGAGTTGGGGAAGGTAACTGACCAGGCGTGTACCTCTTTCTGGGTTTACTTCGAAGAGTGCCTAACGTGGCCTGTCGATTAGAAAGATGTTTTTCGGAGAAGCTCCACGTTTGATCGAACAAATAGATATATACCATCGATATAATACAGCTATTTCCTCGTCAACAACTTCAGTTTATATGTTTATAATATTCCAAGTCTACTTCACATAATAATATGCTGGAATGGGGGTATCTTGAGTGTTCCATAACTTGAGAATATTACAGAATGAGGCCTGCAAAGATCCTCATTTAATAAAATTACTGCCTAGCTAAAACTCAAAGAGGAAACTCACAGTTTAAGTCGGAAACGTGGTTAGAAAAGAAGCAGCTACTTTAAAACGAGGGGAAAGACAGTTATTCAACTTTCGGCAAAGTTACTCCCAGTTTATGGCATAACAAATATTTGTGCACAGGTCTGTGTGTCAGTTCAAAATCAAGGAACGAAAGCTGCTGACAAAAAGAATAAACGAATGGAAGCCGGAGGGAAAAATTGAACTAAGAAGTGCAACTATAAGCAAAAGAAAAACATTTTCATGGCAACATTTTCATTGCACTCAACTTTGCGTACACTTTTCCATTGAAAAGTGTGATTAATGACAACTGAAGACGGTCATGATAACGAGGATAACAACACTCCGGTCATTGACAAGGGCTTGCGGTTACAACCTTTAAAATCCTTAATGAACGACATTCAATAACTTTTAAACCCCAGCTGGCTGGAGGCAAAAAGAACCGAACTAACATCAGTTTGCCCATGTCCAAATGCTATACCATCACAGAGCAATCCGTAAAAACAGCCGCTATCCCTAAAAATTTTAAACAGAAATCCAACTGTTGAAAACCAAGAGAATAATTGCCAGAAAAGCAAGATTTTGACTGGTATCGACACTTGCATTACACAGTTAGGTAAAGTGTCTGATGAGGAATGTCTGCGCGAATGAACAAATTTGATACCGTCGTTCACGCAAGCTAGCAGTTACTGAAATATTATTTGAAAACAAGAGAACGATGTAGCGACCTTGAAACTTCACTGGTTTACCTGCTGCATGATGTGTACAATAGTTCCAAAACACATAATTTCATATTGTATCTAGGCTAATAAGAAGGTTCGCATGATGTATGCTGTCCGATTGTTTGTCAGCATGCCAAGTGATTGTAGCGCGTACCCGAACACACACATGTGTCACACTCTTTCGGTTTACTCGCTTGTCTACTGCCGGTCCCTAGCCTCCCTAGCTGACTAGCGTGTCGGTGCCATTTCCAGCGCTATAAAAGAACTCATGTATATTTCGTGTAATAAATATTCCGTCTCTTCTCTCAACGGCTTTTTTCCATTTCGCGTCTGGTTAATTGGTACCTGGGAAAGCGATTTAGTGCGCCCTGCACTAAAACGACATTCCGTATAACATAAAACATCAAAAGAAAGTTTAGATAGTGTGTTTTAATTAAGCTTCCAGGCTTAAACGACCTGGGTTAATGCTATGAAATGCGCGTAAGAACGGTGTATTTATCAGGTGGTTAACTAAAATCAGTTGCCTTGTAATCTCGTTTCGTATCGCCACGATCATTGCAATCTCGTGACGTCAGTTACAGACCAGACTGAAGCCTTGTCAGACAATGTGAGGTAGTTGTGTGCCAAAATCATACTATTTCATTTGACACAAAATACTAGTTTCGGTGAAGATCAATGAACAGTGAAACCTTCCAAACAAAAAGAACAGATCAAACTAGCGACGCATTGAAAAAGTTGCAGGTATTGGCAAGGAAGGGAGAGAAAAGATGATCGATTGACCTTGGATCAGAATCCCATTGGTTCAAGGCAGAAAGTAGCGTTGCGGAAAGCTAGCATCGACCATCTCACGTGATCGCTGTAAAAATCCACTTGAGAAAAATTGGCTAGTGAATTTACCCAGAGCTGAACAAATAGAAAACTCTTAGTCAATCGTTATTTCACTCTATTTTGAATGATAGCCGTTTAGGCAGAACAGATTTCGACCAACAGAATATAAACTTACCTGGATAAACAAACCCGTCTGCGTCAACAACTGCCTCATCACCTTCCATTCTATTCCACTCGATTAGGTCGGCAGAATAACTGGGGGCTGTGAACCGCTTCCGAGAACCGTAGTACCGTTTAGCTGAACGGCGTAGTCGAGTCCGTTGTAGCGGTGACTGGCCAAGTTGACGGCGGCAATCAGTTGTGAACGAATCCGAAAGACTGGCTGCCGGCAAAGATGTGACCATTAAGGAGGAACACAGAGAGCGAGAAGGCTCCAGTCCGGAATCCACTTCCGAAACTGAGGTTATAGGTAGATGACTGGGGCAACCCACAGAAGCATACAGTGGTGTCGAGACCTGATCTACCGAAGCACAAAGAACGGAGTGCTCCCGAATGATTTCCGGGGAGAGATCACAGGAGGACTGACAATCTGGAAGCCCACTGAGATCAACATGACCAGTGGGATGATCAGCATGAAATAGTACGGCGGTTGATGGTACTGGTCCACGCGATGGACTCGGTTCAGTTGCAAAGGACAAACTAGTATTGAGGCTGTTCTGTGATTCGGAGTAGCACTGAGAATAACCGACAGAATCTGTGTCTGAACCACCTTCCAAATTATCCCGTAAATGCCATACAAAATCAAGATTATCTTCTGCATGATCCAGTCCTATTCGAGTAGCCTGCAATTTGTAATGCAGTCGATCAAGTACCTCCTCTAAATAGGATAAGTCGGCAGATAATTCAGTGGCCTTTTGAGCTAGATCAACAAAATGTTTACACTCGCTATGCGAACGCTGTTGTAACTGTGAAGACGCGGGTGACCTCAGAGACTCGTTAGCACCGTCACCTGTTGTCTGGGGATCCAGTAAAAAAGAAGTGACATCCATCAGATTCAAAAAACGTGACTCCTCAACACTTGACTCAGGTTCACCTGTCAAATATGCAGAGCCTTTTTGTGGGGAAAGTACATGATCACTGAAAAGTTCATCATATTCAAATTCGTCATTTCGTGAACTTATCAACGAAGCTGAACGGTCCAGAGGAGTGGCTGTAGGATTCGTTTCACGGTTATGGTCGTAGAAATATTTTCTTGAGAGTGGGTCACTGTGAATCCGTTGCATGAGCACACCAAACGGCGGAGGTCGCAGTTCAATTTCCAGATGCTTACCGTTCTCACTCGATACACTGCCGCCCACCTTAGAAGTAGGATGCATCCTACTGCATAATGAGTCCGTGTCATTTTCTGAGGTCGGCACAAAGAAATACGGGTATTCATAAATTGGAAACCGCCTGTCAACTGAACCCAGGTCCGTCTTGAGTGGAATTCTTAAAGTTGATACATCACCTGGAACAAGCGAAACGGGCGAATTCGCTGTACTGTGCGACAAATTCGGTTTCCTCGTCATATCACGAGTGACGGCACGCATGTCATTAGATGTCGTGGAGGGCGCTCCATCACCGGAGGAACGAGGATGTTTTGTTAAGGAATCTGAAAAAGAGATATTACCTGCATGAGCAGCTTTGTGATCAAGAAACTAACCAGTGGCATGCCATTTTAGTTACGTCTGAAGAAAATATACTATGCACATTTAGACCTGGCGGATAGTTTGACATAGTCGAGGTATAAAGCACAAAATTCAACTTAAAAATTAATGTTATTGTGAGCTGACTGCGGAGCATAAAAACAGGCAACAGTTCACCCGTTTGCTCATAACATCCGGATGCACATGTAATACGACGGAGGATTTCATCTACTGCCTCAGTTAGAAAAGGTTCAATTAATATAAACAAAGCGGCCTTTCTGTTTCGGACACATGAAAAGACTGTCAATATGGGTAACGCGTAAATTGACTTGTATAATATGATGAACAAGTAGAAATTTACAACCGTTTACAACAGTTCACTGGATAGTTTGTAATATAAAGTCTACCGGGTGCATGTTTCCTGAGTCATTCACGGCCTGAACAACCTGGAAGGGGTGGAACATGTACAGGATTCTCTGAATTGTACGACAGCGGTCATTTTGCATTGAGGACAACCGTTTGCGTTAAACGCGGTTGTTCTCTCAAGATGATTGCCAGCAAAGACTGAACTGTCAATTAACGAAGCGACTTACACCTCGAGGTTTAATCTAATCCATGGATAAACGCGATCCCTAATAAAACTAGACACAGCATCACATATCTGATACAGTCGGCACAAAACTAACTATAGAAATAGGCATTATGACGTGGATTGAACGGAGCGAAAGAGGTATGTGAATCCTTACAGGTGCCACTATTCACGCTTCTGTGACGTTTTTACACCAGTTACGAAGCGCCAACCGAGAAGACGCGTTGAGTCGACTAGAACAATGTGGGTTGTTTTAAGCATTCATGTCGAGTAATTATCTGACCATTGCATTGCTCTTTTAGTAGACAATGAGCACCGCAAACAAGGTTCCATCAGTCAAGCGACGGGATGGCACAAAAGGCACATGTTAGAGCCAAAATAAAAGTCGATTTCGAGAGAAGGAATTCGGTATGGACACATTCATGGTGTTGTTGTTGAAAATCAATTATCTGACAGCTTCATTGCTCATGTGCTGATTCCATAACACAACTGTCATGCAACTACAGGACACAACGCACGAATGTAGAATGTTCACGCCCTTTATTAGAAACGCACATATACCTCGGTCGACAGAGGCGAAACGGATTAGTCAACGCCACTCTATACAAAATGCGACCGGCGGTAGTTTCTTAGACATTTAAATAAGTGAAGTAAACAAAATTATTCACCAGTTCAAATGTGCCGTCATTAAGAGCGAACATAAACACGGGTCCCTGTGTTATGAGTTGAATCGTTATCAAATCGAAATTGAGTACTGGCAAAATTTAACTTACCAACAGGCCCAAATTCAGCTACACTAGAAAAACGCCGCTTCAATGGAGCCACAGAAGAATTCGAACATGGAGTGGCTTGTGTAGCACTGATAACAACACGCCTTTCAGAAGATTTGCTGCCCATGCCGGTGGCTCGTTTTGGTGAACGAGTTTTACATGGGATCTTAGCAATCCGTGTTGCTGTTGCAAGTGATGTATCAAGGCGTGCTTGGTCGTCCAGACACTCACGAATAGCACGATCAAACGGGTTCAGAGTGGGACCGAAGACCCAGCCCTCCCACAAATTTAGCCAGCAAAGGGGACAAACCTAGATAAGGGAAACGAAAGGATGGAAAAAGAACTATGCGTAAAGACAACACAACCTAGAAAGTGTGCACAACACGAACTTTGGGTATGCACTGGTTCAGATTATAGACCTGAACAGGAAAATGAAAAAAAAAGGATTTCAAATTACTACTTGAGAACAAAACAAGATTGAAATATATTCAATGATATCAGTTCGCAAAGATCACCTGATTCATTAAAGAATGAAGCCAGTGAGGAGAGTGATGTGTTTTAATCAGATCACAGCTAAGAAAGGTGGTTTTTGAAGCATCGTTAGCCAAATCACCACTGACTGGATTGGCCGTGAAGATGTTGAATCGGAAATGTTGAGAAACTTCAACGCAGTCGAACATACTTGCACGGATCAGTACGGGTCCACCAGTAAAATGCGACTGCGCCAACCCGATGGAACAATCAGGGTCATCTGACACGCAACCCGTTCAGGCCTGGGGAACCAGAAAAAGAGCAGATCACAGGTTGTTCTGTGTGCTGCATCGTGGTGGCACACAAACCCGAAAACCGAAGTTTCTCATCGTCGTGGTGTGTCAGAGAGAGTTCAGAATTTGTTCTCAAACCAACGTAACAGTGTCGTTTTTAGGAAAAATCGGCAAAATAATTGCTCGTGAAATGCCAAGCAAAAGAAAATGGAGAGGATCATTTCGTTAACATTCTACAGGAACCATGATGTATAACAGAGTTCGAAAAGAAAACCGGTAGTTATAGCATTCTATAACGAGAATAAATGCGCTGGTAACGCAGTAGAAAACTTTAATGTGAGAGGTGCTACCAGAAGGTATATAATGGCTGTGTTTGTAAACTATATTGGATAACTCGGCACTAGATGTGTGAATCTGTTATTGTAAGGTCACTGGGATTGAAACAGGAAGAGACATAACTCAAAATCCAACTATGGGGTGAGGGATTCACACCATGAATACATCAACGAAGATAACAGATGCCCGGAAAGGTAGACAACAGAAGTATTAGATCTAAATGTCAACACGTCTGTCGCATTTGCGTCAGTACCTGTTGCTCGCAATCTGTCTCGAAGGTGTGTATGCCAGTGTACCAAAGATGTCAGTTGTGTGCATAACAACGTAAACTAGATGTCTTTTCCTGTTGTTCTATCTCAGCATGATGTAGTTTAGGTGTAAATTCTGGCTCAAAGTAGACAGTACTCAATACACGGTTTTAAACAAAAGATTGGACTTGTCAGCAGGTAACATGTGTAAGTACGAAGAGATCTACCACAAGCCAACAGGCTGAGACAAACTTGCTTTCTGTCAGTTACGGTGATTAACAAACCACATTTGAATAGGGAAATCAAATGATCCGCTTTGCAAGATGGTACTACTACTTCGTATGTTCTAGTCAGTTTCTACACATAACAGCAGCGAAATTCAAAAATAATTAAGCGAATTAAGCTCACAAATCAAGTCCACCTATGTAATAGTCAGTCACTAGTCAAAACCAGGGCAGCTGAAGATTCAAGGTCAACAACTTTTGCACACAGAGGACTGGCTCGTTGCGTATGACAAGCAATGCCCCGAGTGACTTAAGAATGACGGGTTTGTGATAGCGTACCAACACACAGAAGTCGTCTGTCGGATCAACCGCATGACATTTCTCTAGTAGGTGTCTGACGATCGAGGAAGCCGGCTTGCGGTGTTTAGTGGGGTCCCCTCACACAGTAAGTTCTCGATATATCTGAGGACGTGCTCCTCCCTCTTAAGCCAGTTACCTGTGTGCTAAAGTTATTAAACTTGATCGTTTGTCTGTTCTGGTTTTGAATAGTGACAGACTAATGCACGGATGAACTTGATTTATGAGCTTAATTCGCTTAATTATTTTTGAATTTCACTGCTGTTATGTGTAATAATTGACGAGAACATACGAAATGTTAGTACCATCTTGCAAAACCGGTTTTCCTATCCAAAATCGTAACTGGGGAATTATGTTTTGTAATTCTGAAACCATAATTGGTTGTTCTAGGGGTAACAGTTCCTAATTGTTTTAGTGTCCATGCACCAAAGGTCTTTGCTATGTTGTTTTCGTTCACGGCTGCTACATTTCCTCATAACCAACTAACACGTAACTCGACTTTCCCCTAGAAGTTACTTTGAGTTACAATATGACACAACCATTACATGTTAGCGATGTGTTTACCGAAGCCAAAAGTGAAACTTTCTAAGTCTGAAGCTCAGAGTATCCCTCTACGTCATATCACGTGACTACTCAATTCCTCAACGCACGTGCATGCTCCCACTGAGCGCACTGGTAACCTGTTGTTTTCGTGGGTTTGTCGTCAAAGGAATACGTGTATACTGCTAGTGATTTATTGCACTGTAATGGAATTTCTGGTAAACAATATCACTATTAATAACGATAGCAATAATAATAACAACAACAACCATCATTATCATCATCGTCATCTTTCTCCTCCTTGACCACCACCACATCATCATCATCATTATCAAAGACAGCAATACATATTTGGTTAGCGCTGATGCTTAACTGTCATAGAGCTATAAAGCAAAAAGAATACGCTTTATGCAAGAAAAATAAAAGCCAAGAGAGTGGGACTAAAATGAAAAGCTAAGAATCTCCCTCTGGAAGAGCACAAACCGTACAACTGATTTTAATATGCGGTAAATTCACAACGCCAAAGGTTGTTCTAATCTCTCATTAGACGACAAAGACAACCTATGACTACTTCCAACTTTGTGAATACAAAAGCGAGGCTAACTTATGCGATGTTAATCCAAACAACTCAGAATCGTACATTCTAACTATGTAGGTTAATCGATGGGAAGACGCTAGTTCAGCATGTGCATCCGGTGTGTTATGGTAAATCGTAGACGTGGTCAGTAGACAAGATGACTTGGTTGTTGTATTAGCACCTTCTTTAATATGTCACACATCAATGAGAAATGCGACGAGGCCTGTAATCTGTTACCGGTTACTCATCCCAGTCAATCTCACCTATGACCATGTTCCGGAGATAGTAATGTCAAGTAGACTTTCCTGGTGGTTTTTCCATTTGGATCGTACTCACATAGTCTCAGTTCGCGGAAACTCAGAATATAGGTATCACGTATACTGTACTTCCGAAAAGCGTCAGATCAACAGGAATCATCTTTGGTGGTAACACACTGAACAATTCTGTCTACTCGACTAACTGCGATCATATCGGTGGAAAAGTGAGTTAATAGATCAGGTACCATCATGGTGTTCATCAACCTGCGCAATGCATGGCGATAAGAGGAGGCTGGCTTACCCACGAAGGTGATAGTGACCTACATATTTAGGTTCTGACCACCACTACGTTTTGGCGTAAAAGACTCACCAATTATGTATATCTGACACTCACTGCTCATGTATGAACACCTGCATATGACGAGATCATCATTCGAGCAGCAAAAACTGACAGAAGAAGGTTTTACGGTTTGGCAATTTGAATGGTTTTACGTCCAGCATAACCTCCCACTGCCAAAACTGTGAGTCGTAATTACAAGTCATTCCACCGGTTGACTGATACAGCGTTGATTATAAAACCAAGAGGTTGGCTAGAAAAGGCAGTGCAACAACTACGAATCGACTTGGAACACACACAAATAAGTGGTGACGTGGCTTGTCATCATGAACACAACACGTTTCTTCGGACGAGAATTCGACCATCTGAAACACTCGCCGCCAGATCACATATAATCGGAGGTAGACGTACGGGAAATTTCCAATCGCGTGAATGCACGATAGGCTTTGAGTTACCTATATTTAATCTGTCCGCACCATGCGATGGCACCACACACATGTTGGTACTGGGCGAATTAATGCATTCATAGGGTCATGCATACAGATATATACTTACCTGCGCGAAGCCGCTAGTAAAATGAGCGCAGCTCATAGCAGCATTTGTCCAGGAAAATGGAGATGGAGTCTCCACTTCAATCACTGGATCCATCGGAGCAGGATCATTTTTGGCTGAATGCAACGGAGTATCCCACCTAGAAGGCACGGATGTAGAATAATTCGTTCCGTAGCGAGAATCCGAATTTGTTTTCGATTTGGGATCGCTCAGCTTCTCTGAATGTGAGCGATACCTGGCAGGCGGTGTACGGGGGGTTCGATGCACATCCAAGCAAGATTGTGTTTGCGTCCAGATGACATCGTCAGGAGGCAGCACTGGCAAGTCCTCCGGGTTACTCGAGAAATGGGAGTCGTCACCCGGAGTGGACTGCAGACATGAAAAAATGAGCTTTTTGAACAAGCTAAGCAACAGGAAGAAGCAAAAGTCATAAACTGTGACTGTTTTGTCACAACAACAAATGCGAACTGTCTAAGGTAAAAGGACATCACACAACCGATTATGCTAGATTGATCCGCAGCCCACTTTCAAACCGGAAGATGTAATAAAGTCTAATGTGGAAAAAAATACACATACAGACAGCAGAACCTTTGTGTGTCCACCAGAAAACCACATGAAAGCAGACGCAGTCGGTACCAATTAACATATCTTCTTGTATAAAGCTCAAAAATTCTGAAGAGCCTGAGAACGTGTAAACACAGTTACCAGGTTACGTGTTGAACAACAAGGTAAAAATGAAAGGCCGACCTGAAACAATCAAGCATATTCAGCACTCATTATCAGTAATAATAATAATAATGATCATATATGGTATATAGTAGGAGAAGGGGTCTCATTGCAAGATCTTAACGACTACGTCGATTAGCAGTGGGATTACATGTTTGCAAAATTTGACTCAACTCCTTCTCAGGTCATGCCAGACGTTTGTTAATTTTTACAATAGAGAAAAACGATTGATGTTTTTCAGCTTGTAATAGAAGAAAGCGCGACGGAAAAAGGAGAGTAATTCGCATATCTTGCTGAAACCCCGGAGACCGCAATCGCATGTCATAGTAACTGAATGCCCAGATTACCATTCTGACACTTATTCGAGAATGATGTGTTCGAGTTTAGTTCATCACTTCTAGTGGTTTTCGTCAAGGGCGTCCCATTTCCCCTTTCCTGTTCAATTTTGTCAGAGACGACATTCTGGAGGGTGCGCTTGAGCAGTCCAGTGAACTTGGTGTTGAGCTTCTTCCTGGCGCTAGATTGACCGATCTGGAGTACGTGGACGACAGTCTTATTTAGCCCCTCTGCTGAAGACATGCAGACCATACTGAACAAGGTGAGTGATCGGGCTGGTTTGTATAGAATGCGTTTCTCACCTTCAAAGTTCAAAGTGTTGCTTCAAGACAGGGGCACTTCAACTCCTACTTTCTTCATTACAGGTAATCCGCTTGAAACTGTGGACAGTTTCACATACTTGGGTAGCACTATCTCGTCAGCCTGTAATTTTGCTGAGATATCAGCGAGGATAACAAAGGCACGAGTCGCCTTTGCCAAACTGCGTCATCTCTGGCGTCAAAAAGACGTCCGGTTGTCGCTGAAAGGAAAGGTATATAATGCCTGTGTGAGTTCCATTTTGCTCAAAAGTTCCGAAACGTGGCCTGTTCACAAGGAAGATATCAACAGGCTTGCTGTGTTTGACCATCGGTGTCTCCGAGAATTGGCCCATATTAAGTGGACTGATCGCGTGAGCAATGTGGCCGTTCGCCGGCGCATATTCCGGAACGCTCCGGATGCGCGATCAATTAGTCAATTACTCACGTTGCACAGCCTGCGATGGTTCGGTCACGTACTCCGTGTGCCAGCTGATCGTTCACCTTACCCGGCATTATATACTTAGACCACCAACAGTTGGGTGAAACCACATGGTGATCAAGCAGCAACATGGTCACGGAATATGAAGACCCTGACTGCTCCACTGAGCAAAGTGGTTAGGTGACGCCTGCCTGGATGGGGTCTACGTGATCACCTAAACCGCTGATTGGAGACACTTTCTGAGATGGCGTTGTGTCGCAGTCAATGGGGTACCTGCATCCAAGTAATTTCGGGTTCTTCTGCATATACTTCTTTTATTAATTTTCAACCTTAGTAACGTTTTCTTCTAGGATATTCCACGTCACTGTTGAGGCGTGCGGCGGCCCAAGCCGCAGTACTTTTTGGTCAGGCTCATGGCTGCTATGCTGATGATGATGTGTTCGAGTCCGCGAAATGCATGGTGTTGATGAGATCTGACATGGTAAATACTGCTGTCCATCACATCGCGAGTGGTCACTGAAACCAGTTAATTGAAAAACCCGGCAAAGTCGAAATGGTCGAAACATGAAACATAAAGGTTAAGATCACAGCTCCGTTTTATGTGTCACGAGGTCATACAAACCTCGTAAGGCGGTCACAAACTGCGGACTGAGTGTGATTCAGCCTGAAAGCAAATTATTCGGACATTTGTAGTCTTTTAGTTTATGATTGGAAGAAGTAGTTTCTTAACAACAAAGAGCCAAGACATTTCACATACGATATAGACGACTGAAAAGAAGTAGAACCGACGCACCTGATAGGGCCAACGAAACCAATCGAACATCCGCAAAGCGCTCAGACTGACAAGGCTGATGGCCAAACCGAAGACGTAGATGAAAGCTTTGCGCAATGAATCTATTTTTAAAAAAAAACGAAGAAAAATTTGAAATCAATTGTAATGAACTGTATTGTCGTAGTGTCGTTCTTTTTTTGCATCATTTCGTTCTGACTCGTACTAACTATTCTCTTTTTCTCTTTTTAGCTGTCAGTCTAACTGTAAGACTAATGAAGTTTTTCTTACGGGCCTCACATCTTTTCAATCTCCAGTTAGCTGAATTGTTGAGCTTGTTCAATCATTAGAGTTTATTTGTTACACAATTTCACTGAGATGGAACGAGTCTGATGACCTGATCAATTTGACGCCGATTCGAGTATCGTGACAGATTCAAAACAATGGCCCCACATTTACAAACTTCTTTGCCTCGATGGACCTACTTGAACTTAACAAACTGGGCACTGATTAACTACATATCGCCTTCCGTGTACGAGTATACTGCTGACTGTCCTAACTTTCAACCAGTTATATCAACCCTCGAAGCAAACTATATTAAACCTAAAAACGAAATCTTCCCCCGTCATTTGCCAGTCACGTGCAAGTAAGAGACCGGTCAGTTTATCGACGAATACCATTAGAAAATGACATTATTAGCGAAAGATTGTAACTTCAAATCCGTCGCTGTTGAAGAATATTGTGACACCGCTATTACGGACAACTTCATCAGCGGACCACCATGTAACAACATACATCAGCGACTCCTAGAGAAGATGTTCCTCGATCCTGAAACTACCTATAAACAAGCTCTCATTTTAGAAATGGCCAATCAACAAGCACGGATATATCATAATGACTGTGAGTTTTACAACGTCTACTGAGCAATCTACACGGTTCCATGATCTTGTTTACTCTCCTGTGCAGTTTGAACATAAAATCTCTGCTACCGAAAGTAATAGTGGTAATGACAGACATCCTCGAGCTCATTGTAGAGCAGAAAACCGACCTGCAATTGTTGTAGGAAGAAGGGCCATTTTCAGAAGGTTTCCCGTTCTAAAACGTACTCAAAACAGGTAACGTCATCAATAAATCCTCTACTCTCCTCGATGACGGTTGCGGCGGCACCCAACTGCCTGACTAACGCTATTGTGGGTCGAGTGGTAAACAATATACCAATGCAATCACTTGTGGACACTGGATGTTTGGACAGCTACATACCTGTTACGACAGTGAGAAGACATAGATGGCAAGTGGAAAGATCTGCTAGTAAAAGCACTATGGCTTCCGTTCGTCTGTCAAGTCAGGGCCACTGTTTTGTCAACAATCGGTATAAGAATCAACGCTATCATATAGTTAAACTGTCTCCCAGACCTATGCGCAGACGTTTTGTTGGGACACAATTTCCTTAAGTTGAATTCGAAAGACGTAATACCCTTCCACAATGATAACCCTACGTTTTCGCTACGTGGCCTGTTAGCCATTTAGGTCGAAGCGCCTTTCACGTTTGGAAATCTCGCACCTAAGTGTAAGTCAATCGGAATAAAATCTCGACGACATTCATCCAATGACGAATGTTCCATCCAGTCGTAGGTTCAAAGAGTACTGAAGCAAGAAATAACTGAGCCTTCTGTATCTCCATGGCGCACTCAAGTAGTCGTTACTACGAACGATAACCACGAAAAAAGGATGGTTGTTGACTACGGTCAAACCATCAATCACTAATCTGGACACATATCCGTTACTGAGACTTGACATGGTCGAAAAAAATATCAAAATATGTTGTGTACAATGCGCTCGGTTTGCGGAACGCGCAACACCAAGTGCTCATCCAGGAAGAGGAGAAAATGCACACCAGTTTTGAGGCGTGTGGAGATCAGTATCACTTTTGTCACATCCTCAACGGGACAATTGACAGTGGGGTAATATTTCAACGGGTAACTGACAGTATCATTGAAAGATAACAACTGACAGCGACTTTTGATTATGTCGATAACATCAGTGTGTGGAGAGGACGAGAAAACTCACGATCGGAACCTGACCAAATTCAGTGAAGTTGTCCAGAAGCGCGAAATGACATTTAATGAAGACAAGTGTTAGCCACCAGGAAAATTGAACTCTTGGGTTACGAAGCTTTTAAAGGAATTATTAAACCGCATCCTGATCATTTACAACCTCTTCAAAATCTATCCCCACCTCGTGATCTGAAGTCCCAACAGCATGCCGTTGGTCTGATTGTCTATTATTCTCGGCGGATTCCCTACTTTTCGGATAAAATGTAGCCCCTCGTAAATAACAAAATGTTTCTGCTACCGGAAGAAGTCTTTTGTTTCGAGTTGCTAAAAGAAGAATTTGAGAAAACTATCGTCACGACAGTTGATCACATCCTTCCATTGGTCGTTGAGACAGACGCTTCCGATTTTGCGATAGCTGTCACCTTCACCTTCTTCAAAACCCTCTCACAAAGTGAACAGCATACAGTCATTTAAAAAAAAGAGTTTAAGCTATAGCTGAAGCTATTCGAAAATGGAGACTACCTGCTGGGAACTCACTTTCGACTGGTTACTAATCAATGCCTTTATGCATGATATGAATCAAACAAGCAAAATCAAAACGATAGAATCCAACGATGGAAGCTCGAACTTTCATCACACACCTTTGATGTTGAGCATCGCTGGAGGGACCAAATTCGTGTAGCTGGCGCATTACCTCATAAACAATGCTGTGCACCACTGTCTCTCGAAGAACTTCACTATTCTTTGTGCCTCGGGCGTCAGTCGGATGCTTCATTTTGCACGTTCGAAAAATTTGCCATTCTCTGATGACGGAATAAAATTAATGACTTCGCGTTGCTCAGTTTGTGGAGAAATCACACTTGCGTTTTAAAAACCATCTGACAGGAACTTAATCAAACCAACCTAGCCGTCTGATGTCAATTTCAAAGGACCATTTCCTTTGACCACCCCAATAAATCTCTTCATTGTGATACACGAATAATCTAGATTCTCGTTTTCCTTTGCTTGTCTCGACATAATATCCTCCACAGTGATTAAATGCTTCCATCAGCTGTTCTTCTTGTTCGGTAGGCCACCTTATGTACAGTCACACAGAGGTTTCCCTTTTACATCTGAAAAATTGAAACACTTCCCACACAGTAAAGGGATACTCATCAACAAAGCTACCACCCACAGCCTTTAAGCTAACGGACAGATTGAAAGGCTGAATGGGACCCTATGGAAAGCAATTACGGTTGCAACAAAAGCAAAAAACTTATATCTCAGCCATTTGGAGGCAGACCCACTTGACGCCTTACAACTCCTTCTCTCTCCTTTGTGCACCACAACTAACATTACAACACATGAACGGCTGTTTTCCAACAACCATAAATCTATCTCAGGCGTGTTACTACCAACGTAGCTTCTTCACCCCGGGCTGTTGCTTTTGCAGTGAAACGTGGGGTCATCAAAATATGATACCCTGGTGGACAAAGTGGAACTAATCGAGTGAAAACCAAGGTATGCTCGTGATCGACTGCTTATCGGAAGGGAAGAGATTATGTCCCTCGAGCATCTAGCCCCAACAGGTGAAAATGAGATCTAATTTCCAGACCAAAACGATTCAGAACAGACTACAGATCCAGTGATCGATTACAGCACCTGTAATAATGTTGAGGCAACCCAAAGAATTAGAGCGAAGGTACTTATTCATGCATCCTCATCACGCCCAGGCCCCATCTTTTTCTTTCCCCGTATGGATGAACGAGAAAAGTCATCTATGTTCGAAATACAGCGAAGCATGAGATCTTATGAGAAGCAGAGAAATGTGACATTTTTTCCTTATTCAAACTGCACCTTTTTTGACCAACAAACTATGAGACACTAGGGGAGGATGCAAAGGACTGTACTGTTACAATGTCGTTAGTTTTCTGCACCGTTCCCTCCTATGACATGTATTAACTATTCCCCTCTTCTCCTTTTAGCTGTCAGTCCAACTGCAAGAGGAATAAAGCCTTTCTTACGAGCCTCACATCTCAATCCCCGGCTGTCTGAATCGTTGTAGTTGTTTATTCATTACATCAAAGTAGTCGTATTTAGTATGCCGCAAGCATTCAACTCTTGCTGACCCAAAATGTAAATGCAAATACAGTATACCAACTGAATCTTGGGTACTGGGATGTTCGCCGAGCTTGGCATTTAGGTTGCAAACGTTTCATCATCAAACGAGGTAACATCATCAGTGCGTAAGTGTTTCAGCGCATAGGTTTGAGCGTAGGGTTTGATGAAGTGTGAGGGATCGTTACTCTTAGATAACAGAGTGCGTTGGTCTTCTGACACGACTTCTGGTTAGTCAATTTTTGTTGTTATTGACCCTTGACCTGAATTACCATTGGCTGTTTACTGTTGAATTTGAACTTTGATCTGACGCCCGAATGGTTATTTGAACTTTTGATATGGATTCTGGTTGGCTGCTCTTTGTTGCTGTTGAACTCTGATCTCGAATTTAGTTGGTCGATTTTTGTCCTTTGGGGGGGGTCACTTCTTTGCCTTTGGAATTCTAGCCGATTGATTATTCACTGTCTCGTTTCGGTCATCAGTACCATCCGTTCAAGTTGTTCCCTTTCAGTTTTCCGGCATTTGGGGCTGACGGTGTTTACATCTCTTCAAGTCGTTCGGTTCGTATTAACTCACAGATATTGTCCAGTTCAATGTATTTGTTTATTGACCCAGCTGATGAGTACCACACTTCAGGGAATTCTTTTACGTATCTAATGTTTACCTGACTAATGACTTCTGCGGTACTCGGGTTGAAGGTATGTCCCGTTTAATCTTCGTAAAGGAAGATCAAAGAAAATTGGTCGTGCCTCTTGATGGCCAAGCCGTATTCATTAATTTGTGTCGATAGTCTCCGTTCAATTTGGCAGACTTAATGTTGTCCGCAGTCATTGCATTGGACTTCGCATATAAAGTTTCTTTTATCAGCGGGTTTGAATCGCTCCTTTGGTCTTGGGAGTGCTTTTCGTAACGTTGCCTTTGGCTTGTGCGCTAACGAGATACCATGTGATCTTGCGGTCATTTCTGACGCGGTTTTGATGTATGGCAGTGCAATTCATTTCGTTAATGGTTTTGTACAGTTTGCATCTCTTTCTTTTTGCCACAAACTCCGTCTGATGAAATTTCGTGGATATCTGTTGCGTAGAAATACTAGATACAAGTAGTTTTCTTTTTTTCTACGGAGCTCCGCGGTGCTGCAGTATGTTTCAGATCTTTTAAACAGAGTTCGAGTGCACTTCCCTTTATGGCAGACTGGGTGGTTGTTGTGAACAGTGAGGAGTTGGTCCGTGTGTTTCTTTTCAGCAAACTGAGGTCTCCAGTGTTTCATCAGGTTTGCAGCTGATTAGTACATCCAAAAACGGCAGCTGGTCGTCGGTTTCAATCTCCATGGTAAGTTTAATATTGTTGAAAACGTTGTTGGTCAGTCTATGTGTTTGTTACCATAGATCGTTTAGGGATTACGAATGTGTCGTCGACATATCGCATCCACAGTTCTTGCCTGATATTTGGTAAGGCGCTACTCTCCAAACTCTGCGTGACCGTCTCATCGATGAATCTGGTTGTGGGCGAACCCACTGAAGTTCCTTTATGTTCACAGATGTGACCATTGAATTTGAAGTATGCTGACAAACAAAGCTCAGTGAGATTGCGTATGCTTTCCGGTTTCAAGGACTTATTAGGTCTGGGTTTTTCCTTTAGCAGTCTTTATTTGGCCAAAGTGAGGTCGATGAAAATGAACAGCGTTGTGACATCAAACGAAATCATTACTTCGTCTTCCTCTATCCAGGCGTTTTTTAGTTTGCTCAAGAATAACAGAGGACTGCTAATGGACTGTTCTGATCAGTCAATAAGATATCGTAGTCGCTTGAATGGGTTTTTGGCCAGATTGTACGTCGGTGTGCCCGCTAGGGATACAACTGGTCGTAATGAGATACCATCCTTGTATATTTTCGGTCATCCATAGGATTGAGCGGTAGTTGCATCAGCCGGCTGCATTTTACAGCGTTTCTGTTTGCTTATCTAGTGCGTAGCTTTCAGGTTCTTTAGTGGTGCTGATTTTGTTAGCTAGTTTTGTGGTGAGATCAGCAATGAGTAGGCGGTAGGTGGTTTTGTCATTGAGCGGATGTTTGGCTTCCTCCACCGGTCTGCCTTGTCATCTGGTAGGATGATGAAGTCGTCATCTTTTTTGAGGTTGTTCAATGCTCTTTGTTCACCTCTGATGAGGCTGCTGGACTGCCTGTTGCGGGTTATGACTGGAAAAATAGTTTGTCAGATTTTGTGCTGTCTTTTTTGACAGGTTGTCCGATTACATTGCGTGCTCCAAGTGGGCTAATTATTTTTTGTTTGTTGCATCTGTTGTGTTGAAAGTGAGTTTTTTGACATGGACATCTTGTTCGTCGTTGAATAACGGACGGTTTGATAGGTTTTTGGTCCATCTGTAGTTGCTAGTGTTGACACCCTTCTTCGCCGATTTTGATAGCTTTTCCTCAAGTACCATACTCTTCCTGTCCATAGCTCTTGCGACTCGTTTGTAACCTAAATGCCAAGTTCGATGAACACCCCACTAACTCAATCCTTAGTTTGAACTACGAACAACACCACTGTTTCCAAACATCAGAAACTGAACCCTGGTTTTAAAACCAAGACCCTTTCCGATTCCAAACAATACCGTACACTCGGCAGACGGTGGCGCTGGAAACATTCACCACATGAGCAGCAAGTAAGTCGTTTAATTCGAACACGGCACAATATAGAAACCATCCCGGGAAATACGCAGGGTTAGAATCAGATGCAGATCGAAGAAACTGGTGTAAAAAGCGAAGCGGCTGCACACGAGGAAGCATGCAATAATATCTACAAACTTTTTGAAATGATTCAACCATACACAAATGAGCTGTCTCGTCAAAATAAAACAAAGTATAAAACTCTTCAAAAATCACAGTGAACTTCTTAACAAGTTGTGAACAACTTGTGACAACTTCGGGTTTTAGTTAAATTCGGACGGCAAGCAGGAACTTAACCAGCAGAGCAATGAAATCGACTTGCGAGCTTAGAAATTTCACACGTGGATTCACTGTCACATGGAACCTACCAAATGATAGAGGAAATAGAGCACTCCTGTAGAAATACCCAAGTTAAAATCGGCCACTGTTAATGACGAACTGTGAAATTATGCCAGAAAAAAGTAGTTAACTGGGTTAGCTGACTTAGATGAGAATTGATTAAGAAAAACTTGGGCTTCGATCGGATCAGGAACTACATACCCACGAGCAGTACGCATTCTATTACCACAAATGAGTTTCCATTAGACATTAGTTTTTCTGGCAAGGTATTTGCTGCCAGATTGTTTTAAAAAGTCTTCACTACTAAATGTCCCACCCTAAAAGGTACCCATCACTACACGGAGTCCCAATTTCAAGTGGTTTCTCATATCTCGCTAGCACCTATCTGACGATGTGTCATCCAAACAATACCCTGCAACACCTGAATTTGACTAAAGTCGAAGACGTTTGATAATGTAGAAGTAGTATAGGATGTGAATCCATCGAGAAGCGTGTCAGGGTACTTACAACTGTTTACCAAATAATATCTGCCTCATTCAAGTGGACAACAATGTATATCGAGCTGACTATATGATTTTTTCCCATCAGAGTGGTCACAGATGGGGCTGACTCCTCTTGAGAGAGAGGGTAACCCAGATCATGCATCAAAAGGCACCACAATCATATTATTTAAAACAAAGTTGGCTACGATCGTTTGTATAATACCAAGTGTACTTGAATACAATGTAGTTAACACTGTAGTTTACACTATTTTAAAAAAGGTTCATACTGCTGTTAGTAAAAAAGAGCAATTTCTGTGTACCACACTGCCATCAATGAAGTAGCCAACTAATGTGCAAGAACACCTTCAACTCTCTCAGAACTCTTGTCCAAAGACTACCGTGAATTTGTCGGACAGAAAGTATGAGACTTATTTGGCTAGTCAAATAAGGCCAAAGAACTGCGTACTCCTAGAGCTACGTTACCTGCCAATGTTTGTAATATACTACTGTGATATGATATGCGACATAGTGACAAAAGTGGTGTTCACTCGTATAAAACTGATTAGGCGATGGCAACAATGATGTGGTACATCTCAAGCTGTCTGTCTTCAACCCAACGGTCTCGAGTAGACGGAACTCTAGAATTCAAAGAATTACACGATGGCGATAAACGCTGTAACCTCGCTAAAGAGGGTGAACCAAATACGGCTGCAATTGTGTGCTGTGGTTGCATCTGGAGGGTTTCTATCTGTAAGAACCGAAAATTTTAGTGAACCTCTAAAAGGAGCCAGTGAATCACCTGCAACAACAGGCCACAAAAAATTGAAAACGGGCGTATTCCCGGCTGGCCTGTGCGTGAGGGTAAACGCATAGTACATTACTTCCAATTACCACAAAGTATTGCATATGCTGGTACTGTGTTATGTGCAGCATTCTACCAAATTAGTATGCACTGATTTTCTAATGAGTAAAAATTAACGAAACGACTTTAAATTATAAGTAAATCCAAAATTGCAAACGTAGTAGAGCTTTGCATTTAGTGGCCCATTTGGTTCCATAAATCATAGTGTGTTGTTGCATAGTTTTTGGAAGCAATCGTGCTATTCACAAATTGTAGTTCAGACTTAATGGAAGTTGCCGATACCCCATACTTTTGTGAGTATCTGAGAAGCGCAGCCTATAACAAACTTTGGTGTATAAAAGTTTTAATAGAAAGGTCAGAGAACTTTTGACTGAAGTAACACAGGGAAACAGGGATTGAACGTTAATCAAATCTGGTCTCAACTTTCGCACGGAGACGGATTTTCCAGCCATGTGAAAGCACTAGATACAAGTTGTTTTTTCTGGAGCTCATCAACAGTATATTTTTACCACGACTTCTAAAACGACCCACGTTCTGAAGAGGCAAATGTAACGATCAGTGCCACTGGCCTCACATTAGACACAACAGAATATAAACGATCAGGCATATTCGTCTCACTTACACTAAAACGTTGTCCAGTCGCCCGTTAACTGCAATCGATCTACTTTATCGCGTGAAATCGCAGGTTATTAAGCCTGGTAAGCAACGCAGTGGTTACTGGTAATTAGTAAAGGATCTGGTTGACACGACTTGGACAACACTCATAGTTGCTAATAGCTTACTTATGCATATGAACCAAATTCCACGAACAGGAAACATTTTTTCGTTTCACAATACAAGATTCTGGTTGTTAAGCTAGGTACCAAGTTATGTATGGACTGTACATTATAACGTTGTCCAAACATAGTCAAAAATAGTCACAGTAATCGAGACAGAAAACGTCAAGATGTGATTGGTAGCAAAAATGGTTAAAACTTAGCCTGAAGAACAGTGACGCAGTAATGTAGCATACGCTTGTCGTTTGATTAAGTTGTGGTCATGGTCTACAGAGCCTTAGATTTACGCAGGTATGTAATTGAATTAGTAAATTGGCGACCGTTTCCGGATAGTTGTAAGTGACACGGGTATGTTTCATGCAATAAGCTGAATCACACACGTATTGGCTATTGCTGGGTAGCCAAAATGTACCAGAGAACGTTGGATTGAGCTGTAGTTCGAACTCGCGATAAACACTTTGAAAATCAATATGCATATTGCCAAGGCAAAATATCACCATGAAAAAAAGACTGACAACGGTACCAGCTAAACACCTTACATTTGTGAACCCGCTCCAAAAAGGACCTCACCTCCACATCAACATCCTGATGAAACACACACTTAGTCGAGGAACCATCAAAAAATGAAACAAGCATGTCGAGGAAGAAAAATCTGTCACCTTAAACTAGGCCAAAAGTTTAACGACGATAATGACGCCACATTTTCGTGGTTTACATGTATAGGCGAAAAATATGTCGAAATCCATATTGCAGAGAGGAGTATATAACACAAAGCGATATATTTGACTGGCTCCCCGAAAACTGAGGTTCAAGCATTCGAGTGGTTAGTCACGACCAATTGCGACAGCACCCGGTGAGAAAGATAGTGATTTAAGTGAAGATTTCCTATAGTGATTCTGCAGACGATCGACCCTATCAGGAGGTTGGGTAAACTGAAATAAGTACCGACGAGGTACCTTCAGGATGAATAACCCAAAGCGTAAAATTCTACAGTTTTGGGACCAGTACATTATTGACCACATCAAGAATCATCGAGTAACAGAAAGTGTTTCGGAAACTGAAGACAAGGATCAAGCAGATTCAACAGTCCTATCGACGGGTATCATTGACGCTGCACAAAACGCATCAAAGCACCTCAGGTTATTCGCTTTGAAGCAAAAAGTTACCTGAGTGCACTCTAGAACTTAGTTTCGTTCCCACTGGTCTTTCTCAGAAGTCACAAAAAATTAACCGGCTTAAAAAACACAACATTGTCAACAAGTAACCTTGCAGAGTCGTTTTCTGCCTAAGTTTTTTGGGAGAGCACAGAATAGGACGGTTTGTTCCTGTTTGGGTCAAGGGGCATATAACGGTACGGTGGAACAGTTGCCGCGTTCCCTGATCAGCTTCTAAGGAGCTTAAACAGACGCTGGTTGCCGAAATAAATATGGCTAAAACAGTCGGTGGTCAAACGTTGCTTCTTTACTGCGCCACTTCCCTGCAAACTTATGACAGAGCTTCCTGTCCACTGTTCTACTAGATGCAATTTATTCTGCAGTAAATGAAAAACTATCACCTTTCGTCGTGCTAATTTGTCTTGTCTGACAATCCACTCTTTCTTTCTCTGACAACCAGTTTTTGCTGAATGCTTGGTAGGGAAGTTCTAAGATGTTTAGCCAGATAACGGTTGCCGATACATACAGCATTGACCCAAATGGCACTCAATCTCTGCTCTTTCCGCCTCCAGACACAATCGTTTTTAATAGAAAACTTTGTAAACTAGTACGTTTTGGACAGTATGATAGGATTTGTAAGTTTTAAAAGTCAGAGTTGCATCAAAATATCTATCCATCATCGTAGTTTCAGTCACGTTCACTTGCGGTCTCCTACTTTTTCGAGTTGTTGCAAATGTGAAGGTACAGAAACAAACAGCAAAATGTCTTTTGTTTTCATGATAATTTTCTTCTTAAGTCACTTAAAGTATTGACAGGCTCACAACCCAAAAAGTGCTGACCAAGATTATAATAATCTAGATGCAAGAGATTTTCTGCTACACTTAGAGATGCTAACAAGACGAAAAAGAATGTCAGCGTGACTAAAAAATACCGAATCGACAACGAAGAATCGACCACCAGATTATTAACAGACAACACGGACACGCTGAATAGGGTTCCACGTCTACCGTGCGGGTACTTTACTATCGTCCTTACTTCACACAATCTGATAACTTCCGGTAAATTGTTGTAGAGCAGTGGACCAACCTAATCCGTCTGTTCCCTCAAAACTTTTTAAGACTGGACATCATCATCACCATCATCATAGCAGCCATGAGCCTGACCAAAAAGTACTGTGACTCGGGCCGCCGCTCGCCTCAACATTGACGTGGAATACCCTAGAAGAAAACGTTATTAAGGTTGAAAATTAATAAAAGAAATATATGCAGAAGAACCTGAAATTACTTGGATGCGGGTACGCCATTGACTGCGACACAACGCCATCTCAGAAAGTGTCTCCAGACAGCGATCTGAGTGATCACGTAGACCCCATCCAGGTAGGCGACACCTAACCACTTTGCTCAGTGGAGCAGTCAAGGCCTTCATATTTCGTTACCATGTTGCTGTTTGATCACCATGTGGTTTCACCCAACTGTTGGTGGTCTAAGTATATAATGCCCGGTAAGGTAAACGATCAGCTGGCATACGGAGTACGTGACCGAACCATCGCAGGTTGTGCAACGTGAGTAGTTGACTAATTGAACACGCATCCCGGACGTTCCGGAATATGCGCCGGCGAACTGTCACATTACTCACGCGATCACTTGATGTGAGCTGGAGTATAAACCAGCTAAAAAAGAATCCAGTGTAACATAAATACCTACGCCTGATTAAAACTATACAAAGTTGTAGACGTGTCACATCAAATAAGAAGAAAAGTAAGTGGGAGTCACATAGGGTAAAATGGACAGAATAACGGAGAGGAAAATACAGGCAGTCATTAACTTCTACTCTTCATCACATCGGACAGCGTCCTTAACTAAAGGTGTTCACTGTCCCTCGGAAACTAACCGGAGCGAGCATGAGTGTGTGTATATTAATGCTCTGAACCAACCATAAGCAGCGAGACTATTGCCTCCAGCCTGCTTTATCACTCGTAAACAAAGCACGGTGGGGTAAGCAGTGGGTTAGCATCTGGAAACTGTCCGAACCAACTAAGCCTGAGAGATAAGATCATTCGTTCAGTCGCCGACAGAATCTATTTGCCCAGAAGACAAGTTGGCAAGCTTTTCCACTGCTGAGATGATGTTCCCGCTGCATACTACTAGCGCAATGGGGACAATAACGAAAGAATACGGACATCCTAGGAACATTCTCCATGCGAACGAGCCAAGTTTCGTAGCCACACAGTAAGACACCGCCTAGTGACACTCTATATCCGACATTCACTACCAATACAACAGTCATTCTAGATTGAAAAATTCACCAGAATTATGACACTCCCTGTCCAAAATCGTCGATAACCTCACTTTACGTATGTATCAACCCTGTACTCTTGACCCCCAAGAGGACACGGAATTGATTTCTCCCTAGCTCGAACAACAAAACCATGTATAATTCTTACCAGTCTTATGGGAGAGAGATATACAACACCTACGATAAACGACAGCGTTGTTATTCACACCTCACTGCACCCTTTTGATACTACTGATTTTTAACCCATTTTTGTTTTAGTCAAGGTGTTAATTTTCCGTTTCCGTTAAAAAGCTAAATGTCAACTCTCTCCGTCTGTCGGTGACTTGACGTGTCTCTCATTCTCCTTTGAAGGGTCAGTATAATGCACGGGACCAACGCGTTTAGTCATGTTTTTACCTTGCCAAACCTAATTAGGCACTAAGGTTTAGACGGGATATTATGCTTTTGGATAGTTACAAGTCCATTCAAAAAGAAAATCGAAAAGGTGAACGTACTTTCATTCTCGTGAATAGTAGAATAACCCATTTTCAACGGAAACTGCCACGATGGTAGTATGAAAAAGGCAACAGGATGTGAGGTCTTCAGCTTAGAGCCTTGTCTCGGTCGATTTGGAGTCGCTGACACTCTACACATGCTGGTAATCAACATCCAAAACCGTTGAGATCCTTGTAGATTTTTCATGCGGTTTTCGGTTTTGAGCTTCCCTAGTTGTATTGTTCCATAGACAATTGGCGGCTGGATAGTTGGTCGAAAACCACTATAAGTTGCTATACGCATTGCTTCCCAGCATCGAAGTCATGAAAATCGGTCTGAAAAACGTAGCATTCATCATGTATGACAGTGTACTTGAAAATAAAACAGATAAACACAGTACAAAAGCTCAATTTTGAGAAATTCAGTGAGAAGCTGGAAGATACCAGGTTGAGACAAACGAGTTTGTAATGCAGATATTATGTAACGAGTCTGGACTAGCACCCCACTCAGTGTAGTAGTTCGGTATATACATCAGGTGCGAACAAATTAGAACCTTCCAGTTTTACTAGGTCAGCTTATTCTTTTCAAATGGTAACGGTTCACTAAAATAAGTCACTCTCGAAATTCATTTAATGCATTTTTCGGGATACAACTTTAAGTGTACTAAGACCAGTACTTAGCCACCCCAGCAAACAGGAGTTTGTCAATAGCCTATGTTGTTCCTACAGGTAGTGGCAGTAGCAGCTGGATGAAAGAACCAGAACGCCTCTGACGCCGCATCAGCGTCACTACCCTCTGAGACAGCATCTCATCCCCAAGATGAACCACTTGTTAGTCTTGAACCGAATCCACCAAGGCACGTTCAAAATTATGGACTGTATAATTCGCCAGTTTGTTCGGCAAAGGCTCCGCCTTCCCAAAGACACACCAGTCAGTTACATCCACACCTCAGTTCGGTTTGTTATCTTCTGACAGCTGTCTCACTGTGAAAGACATTTCCACTTCCCAATGCGTGAGCCCTGACTGTGATGGCACCCCTGTGTCCTGAACAGCCTTTGATTTTGACACTCAATTTTTGTTTTTGTCATTCTTCTTTGATATCGTACCACACAAGTAATGTTCACTTGATGACTGGAATTATTAACGTTTACCACTTTCATATGAGGACTTGTCAACTATGCAGTGTTGTTAACTAGGCGGCACTCTACATCTGACAAACGGTTCGCTTCAAATTTACCTTATTCACATTCTGTTACTTCACTTCCAGTGTCACCACTTGCTCTTTGCTTCAAACCAAGCCATACAAATAGCTTTTCAGAATGAGCGATGAGTAGTGAAACTTATTGAATATCGCCATTCTGTATAGCCAAACCATGCGTCTCATTTTATTTGTTAGACTGTCTTCTTTTATGGAGCGTTGAGATCCTGGAATCGACAAGTCAAACTTTCATATAGATTGAACATCACTCACAATTGATCGCAGCTGTCGCATTCCCATAGACCTTCCAGTCGGCGTCTTTCGAAGTTGCTATCTAAA
>JTDE01022257.1:0-13211 GCA_014338405.1 Paragonimus skrjabini miyazakii
AACTAACGTGCAAGCGCTCACGATTTTTGGTTTACTGCTGCTTGAGAAACATTAATGTCATATTCACTGTTTCCCATAGTAATTTCATTCAGTACGCTGTACATTTACACTGTTGGATAGAATGAACGAACAGTCTAGGCGTTGACATCACAAATTGACAACAATACACCAATGCGCATGCGTCGAATGCAATGCGATCTATGGTTTATCTGGTTGGGTATTATACCGAGATTACCGAGGATTTTTCAAGTAGGAATTACAAGTTACCTTTGGTAAGTAAAGTGAAGACAATGCAGTAGTCTGATAGGATAAAGATCAAGCGCTATCCGCAGTGCATCGCTTCTTTATGGGTTAAATTTTACAGTGATATAAATAATGTTGTGTGCGTAAGATCGGCCAAATGATGAGACCAATGGCGTGGCGGAGCTCGGGCTGTTTTTTCAATGACCTTTTTCGTGCAGATTGGGCTCCAAATTTTAAGGGACCAAGATAAAGCCAGTACGGCAACCCGCAGTCATATATGAAGGATCTCCAGTAGGTAGGACAAAAGCGATTTGAAGTGAATTCTCCAGCAGTCAACTGATACGACACGGATGCCAGCTACGTGTAAATGGTTCAAGTGTTAACCACATAACTTATACCACGGCTGTGAAGACTTGATGGATGCGGAATGTGCACGCTCTATTGTTTGATCCCGTGAATTATTTGCGGGGTTATTGATTGAAGTTAATAGACAGGAACTGTGTCTCCTCTCGAGACGGTCGGGCAACCTGATCATTACTCACAAGCGAAGGTGGTTGAGTGTTCACATATGATAATTCGGTCGTGCCTAATGTGGGGTCAATGGCGCAGTGGTAAACACGTTTGCCTCATAAACAGCATGGCTGGAGTTCTGGTCTCGGTAGTGACAAGGATATGCACTACTGACGAGCTTTAATGAGAGCGAAACTCGAGTCTAGTGCTTTTTTTCGAAAAGGGCCGACTGGAATGTCTATGGGAATGCGACAGTTGCGATCAGTTATGGGTGATGTTCAACTTAAAATAAACCAACTCCCCGACTACTCATCAGTATTCGTTCTTTGTTTCTTTTTCATTCCGGCAAAATGTCTGAGGAGTCTATCGTAATGCTTTAAAGGTCTATTTTCATAAGTAGGCTGAGATAGGAGGTTTGTTCGATTCCACTTTCGGTGGTTAAACACGGTCTTAGGGGACGGTAAGCAATGATGGTTAACAGAATTATCGTCGTGAGGTTACTTACTCCTTTTCGCTGTGTATCAACTTTTGTTTTTCCACCTCTTCCATTCTCCGTGGCGCTTAAGTCGAATGCGTTGTAGCAGGTTTGATCACCTAATAATTGTGTAACTATTCAACCTCAATGCCAGTCATTGATTTATTTATGTCGATGATGATAAAGATAATAGCCAACAAATCAGTAAGAGTATTTATTTTTCGTTAAACTGTCAGCTTCAGTAAGCATACCGTTCGGATTCAACTGGATCTGAATGAGCTCGGAAGACGAATTTTTCGATGCCCCTGATGCATTCACGTGCAGTTCGCACGTTCGAAGATGGAGTGACAAGTATGACATTTTTTCTCCATGTCGTGAAACTTTTGTTTTTAGTGAGGACGAGTTTATCCGTTCGAATTTCGACTTTGAGAATAAGAATGTTGAACGCCGAAACCGGGTCGAGTCACTGAAAAAAAGTTTTGCAGAACATTCTCACATTATCGGATCTCATATTCAGCAAGCTACGGGCAACACAACTAGTCGTACTTCTTTGACAGATGATAATGTAAGTTGATGCATATATAAGAGTATTGTGCCTTGGACGTTTGTGGTTTCAACCAGTTTTATTTAGGTTTAAGTGGTCAACAACTTGAATAGTCGAATCATTCTGTTGGTAGTGTATGGGATTGATGCCGACTGAACTAAGTGCTTTTGATGGGCTCATAATATTTTGATGAAAAATGGAGTTTGTTTCTCATGTCCCTGTTTACTCTCTATTTGGTCTCAATTATATTTTAGACGACTTGCTAAATTACTGTCATTACTAGCTCAGCAGTGTGCGGTAGCAACGGCTTAGTTTGTTAAGCATGCGGTCCCAACCCTGGTTAATTTATGCCGAGGTGTGGGTGACCTATCAACGTCAAACTCACCTATAACCCAGAGTGTTCCGCAGCAACTAACTCTTCGTGAAGCAGTGGTTGGAAACTTCACTTTCCGCTGTCTACCAAATTTGAAGGAAGTTCATGCGATACTGGTGTTTGTTACTCCGGAGGCCGAATTAACTATCATCAATTGGACTCCAGCTATTTGGCGCATCCCCAACGGTAGCCAACTCAGCCTATCCTGGCTATGAAACCCGCGGGGTGTTTATTAGGTAAAGCCTAACTCAGAATCCTCTGAAGGAAAAACGCCCACATCACGCATGGCGTCAATTACGAGTCACGCCAATAACTCAGGAGGTCGACGATTTCACTGTATTAGCGCACGTTCCCTTCGAGCGTTTTCTTGGACTGTTGGCTATTTTTGTAAACACCACTTGATGCAACCATTGATCATAGTACACACATTCAGCGAGCCTCCTTGTACAGACAAAATTGGCGGTCATTGGTCTGAACCTTATCTGCCTTGAGTGCTCAGGAAATTAAATAGAAGCGCGCATCTATAAGGTTAGGGCGGTATTCGCCTATTTGATACATCTCCGTCGACAGACAGGTGTCTCCCTGATTCTTAAAAATCGCGTATATAAGGCGACAGTAATGATTGTGTTACTTTACGGCAGCGAAACTTAGCCGCTCACGGTAGAAGACGTGAACCGTCTTCAGGTATTTGACCACCGATGACTGTCGTGTCAGGTGACACCAACGGGTAGGCAACGAGGAGGTTAGAAAGCGGGTATTTGGTAGTGACTGTCAAACCAGTTCTTTTGTTCAATCATTACATTTGCACAAACTTAGATGGCTAGGTCACGCAATAAGGATGCCAGCTAGCCGTTTGCTACATCGAGCATTCTTTGCCGACGCTGTGACTGACTGGTGTTAGGTGCGTGCGAGGTGGACAGATGATGACCTGGCGTAGATAAATTAAATCGTTCACGAAGAGGTTGGTCACTGTAGATCGGGTTCGTCTTCCGGACTGGGGACCTCGCAATTCACAGAGTTGGTGTCTGAAGATGGCGGCTAATCGAGCTCAATGGCGTGAATGTTGTCGTGGTTTGTCGGAGTTGTATGTGAAGTGAGTGTATTTAATGGGACGGGACAGTGAAAGCCTTTTTCTTTTCTCTTCCTATATAGGGTTTGCTTTTTCTTCTCCGTGGTTGTGTGGCATTTAAGCATCAGTGTAAACCACTGATGTTTTGTTGTCTGTGCTCATCAAATTTAAACAATCTGGCGATGTACAGTTCATATGTGACTCGTTAGGTTACATTCCAATAAGAATTGTATGTTCTGTTGCCAAATTTTGGCAAAAATTGCCGTCCACATTCACCGGTGAAAACCGTGCACAGTTATGGTTTAATTCTACTCGTCATGTACCTTCTAATAGTTAGAAATACAGAAAACAAGAAATGTACCGTTTGGATCAAAAGGATTTTAACTGAGTCCCGACGTCCTGATTGCTACGTCAATATTTCTCAGCACTCGTGATCGATAAAGGAAATCGTGACAAAACGGTATCTTCACTTCAGACTCGGGGTTAGATTCTGTCGATATCAGTTTACTTTCTCAGCATATTGCATTCAATGATCTTTTGTCTGACCTTTTGATGCCTATTCCAAATAAATTTTTGCTCATCTTTGTATATATATATATATATATATATATATATATATATATATATAATACAGGTTTGTTGTGTTGACCACCGTTGCCCCCATCGACTAGCTCAAATCAAGTGGGCTGATCAGATGGTTGACACAGCTGTTCGCCGGTGTATACTTCGGAATGCTCGGGGTACACGATCAGTTGGTTAACTAATCAGGTTGTGATGGTTTGATCACGTACTCCGCTTACCAGATGAGCTCTTCCTGCACTGGGCATCATTAAGCGAGACCACCAACAGTTTAACAAAATCACTTGTTGGTCAAGCGACAGTATAATCATGAAACCTGAAGTCCCTAATTGTTGAATAAATTAGACAGGTGTCGCCTGCCCATTTGGAGTCCACGTGAACAATCAGAACGCCAGGTAGAAGCACTGTCTGAGTTCGCAGTATGCGCTGCCAGTGACGGTTATGCATCCGCAACATATCCGTCTAGCTTTGTTTTATCTGTTTTTATCTTTCCGACATTTTTTATTCTGGGCATTTTACTTCATTGTTGCGGTCAACGGCGGCTCGAACCGCAGTGCCTGCTGAGCAGACTCATGGCCGTTCGTTCTTCAACTCATCGTTTTTTATATGTTCTCTACATTGCTTTGCTTTGCTTGGATGAACACCCTACCAAACGCATCGGTTATGGCTGTACAACGATGAATAGCGCAGTCCTTATGGTTTTACTTTGATAATAGTATTTTCGTTCCTTTATGGAGTTGATCCACTTCATCGACTGTTAATAAACTCCGCAACATGCTCTTGTTTTATGCCGCTTCCATTTGTTTAAAAAAAACTAGCATTCTCAGTTTCGATAACGTCTGAGAATTAGTTCATCAAGGTATCCTCATTTAATCGACAATTGTAGAGCCAGGCGATCGGGTACATCAGAATAAGCAATCGATAGTGTGGTACGACTTGAACGTCCAGCACTCTCAATCCGGTGCATCTTTATCCTGTAGTATTCCATCATTCTAGCTGGCAACTAATGGAAGAAGAATCAGTCACCCTTCCTTCTAATTGAATAGTTGCTCAGATGTGGTCTAAGCAACCACAATCTGTTGTGGGAACGTTCATTTCATCATTTAATCGCACTTCATAGTTTTTCCATTCGTGTGCTCTTCCGTCCAACGTCATGAAGTGGGATTGTGATTTATTGATCTGCTTTCCACACTCCAGTCGATCTTCAAATTTGTTGTCCTTATCGGTGGACCTACTGATCATGATAGGATTTGTGTTGTGAAACTGCACTGGATCGCGTGAACCGGTAAAGAACACGCGTGGAGTTGACTGAGACGTTGTGGTTGGGCCTCAAAGGTCAAGCGATAGCTACCGTGACGCCAGTCACAACAACCAACCACCTTATTCACTCTGAATATGCATGCAAAGTTAGTACACGCCTGTAAAAGTGTAATAAGTCGGGACAAGAATAGTGCAGTTCATATGCAATATACATGTTTGTGTGCATCCGCACAGACTTAGCGCTGTAAACGATCATGTCTATATCTTGTCTAATAGTGTATATCCTCTCGCCTAAGGTTGTTAGCTCAGCTGATGCGTGATTTTATTTCTCGTTCGATACCCAATATGTTTGAGTTCCTACGTTGTTTTTATTATCTGCTTGTGTCGAGTGGTGAACTTTACCATGTGCATTTCAAACGTTGTCACCAGGTGTTTCTTCATGGACTTGGATCACCCGAAAACAAGGCTTTCCTCCCCGTTTACGCACAAACTCAAGATACTCCCATTGGTTCTGCTTTGCTTCCAACCGCCCACTCGCAAGAACTAGGTGACCGTCCATGGTTGTCCCACAGAAGTTTTCTACAGGCTTCTGAGAATGCCTCTGCCATTTCGGAGCGCAAATCAGAACTATTTACTCGTTCCCTCATGCCCGCTGCAACAGGTATGTTAACCAGTCTCTGCAATCTGTTGTGCGCTGTTAAGCGTATCAGCCAAATAATTGGATCATCTATCCATTCACGGAGGAACTCCAGATGCCCCTTGGACTGTTGTCAATCGGCTGTTGCGTGAGATTGTTGTTTTGCTGACCTTGATTGTTGGGCTCTGGGGCAGCATAAAAAACTGCTATCTGTTTTTCCGAGGATTCTCAACTGATATGTAGTTTGAATGCTGCTTTTGGTGCCATTGGCGTTGTGACCTTTGCAAGTTTTTTAACGGTTCTTGTTCATTCAGGCCTCGCCGGTGATCGTTCTGCAACACAACTAATGCCGGCCGATCTACACAGCCTTATACATTCCGATTTACCTGCACCGCATGTCTTTTACAATGGCCGAGCGCACACCGTACATCCCTCCAGCCCACCAGGCGCTCCCAGGATTCCAGCTACTATCGCAACCTTGCATACTCCTTGTTTGTTCCCAACGGTTCTTGACCAAGCTCCGCTTCATCCATTCAGCGTGATTTCTCATTTATCTGAAACCCATACTTCTCCAATCCAACGAACGCAGGTTATTTCATCTGCCCCTGAAGTTTCTTATAGTTCGACGCCTGCACAAGACAGTGATGCCTGGGTTGCCTACGTCAAGTCGTGGTCCCTAGATGCGGCAAGCCCGAATGGAATTTTGCATTCCTCTCATGTGAGCTCACTTGTAATTTCTCTCTGTGTTATTTGTGAACTACTGCTTCCGGACTTCAATTCTACAGACTTCATATTTACAACAAGTTATCCTTGGTATACTTTTTGTTATCAAAGTCAGTGAAGTGTAAGCAGTTATTCAATAAATTAAGTTTCTCTCTCTTGGAATCTGGTGCGAATCGAAAACAATGAATTATTCTTGACTCTAATGATCATATGTTCTACTATTATACAATAATGAATTTGACCTTTTATTTACGATTTTTATCATAAAAATCTCGCTTGCAACCATCGTTCCTATCAAACAAACGTGTGAACTACTTCTATTGTGTTTCCACTTTGCGACTAAAACTAGATGCGTCCACACACTTGTCCTTCGTTCATTTTCACACAGACCATGCGCGTATCTTTGCTTTTTACTTATTGTATGCTATGCCGATTGATTTTAGCTACTATGTGGACTAAGCGAATTCAAGTTGCAAATGCTTAGCTCGGACAATCCAGGATTGGTGACTTCTGTGTACGGTTGCATTATCTGCTTTCGTTATTCCTCTGACAGTTTATTTTTAGTCAGATATTTAACTGACTTTATGCTGATCCAGTTCAATTCCATCGTGATGAGTTGTCTAGTGTTACTCACGTGATCCTGACAACACCGTTACGCTCACTTTACCACTTCGTTTTCTGTTCATTACTTGCAGCAGGCCCCAAACACACTGATTCGCCCGTTTACAGATGGGATACCAGTTCCAGAACCAACAGGTAACAGTAAACCGATTTTCACTTGCTGGGCTACTTCCGGAAATTCTCCTGTTCCTAGGCCTCATTTTCATTTAATGGATTCTGTTCATTGTAACCACCACAATATCGTATCGTGACTGATGCTCATTAATCTGGTGGTTAAGCAGTGAACAGTTTCAACCGACGAGTTCACGTGTACTGTCTGCCACCTGTGCTTGGTGAATCTGGAGTTGAGTTTAGGGTTAGGCTTTAAATCCCCTTCAAAATGGCCCATTTTTTGTTACCGTTTATAATATTGTTTATAGTATGGCTCATCATAAACAAAACTGGTTTCTCTGCTCAGAAATTCTGTTGTGGCTTCACGTGTTATCTTCCGCTAGTTTTGTTTCTTCGATATTTTTCCTTGTCCTTTCAACCGAAGATTTTGCACTTTTTTTCCAAGTCCGTGAAACACCGACCTAGCGACCATAAAATCACTCATCCTAATCTTGTACTTACTGGCTGTGAGTCCTTTGCTCTTACATTTTTGTTGAGTTCTAATCAATCCCTTCGTGGGACCTCCTTTGTCCATACATTCCTACTTCTAATAAGACCGTGTCACAACCATTTACACACCCGTATTCATGAGGTTATTGTTATTCTCTGTCCAGAACGATTGTCGTTTAATCCAAATCTTTGTACACAATAATTAGCTATTAAACTAGATCCGTGACTTTCTTCTCTTGTCTGCTAGTCTTGTAACTGCCATGCATTTGTATTTCTTAGTGTGTTTAAATCAACTTCTTTGCAACTTTATAACCAATTCAGTAAAACGAGTAATTTCAATAGGTTGATGGTTGTGTGAAATGTGCGCATGCTCAGAACAATATTATCGCTTTCGGACACTTACATTTGACTTCAGCTTTCGCGTTCACAAAACTTGCTTTCGGCTGGTCCACTTCGAAATGAGCCACCGGATTACTCTAATTCCGATTTTATTAGTGTCACATTCTCAGCACTGGGTGTCCTTGACTGAAACAGAATTTGAAAACTGCAACCATCATGTTTCTGGGGCCAGTTGATCTTGATTATGCTGACTACAAAGTGTTGCTGTTTGACAACTTTCAAGCGGCACACGGAACGCTGAACGCTATTTTGCGTTCTGCCAAATATTTTGGAATGCGTTTTGCAGCCTCGAAATGCAAAGTGCTTCTGAAAGATTGCTGTGACTACGTAGGTTTAATGTTAGATAATGAATTCATGGAGGTTGCTGACCGGTTTGTATATCTGGGAAGCTGCATCAGCGGCATCGGCGGAGGTGTAGGGAATGAAATGGAAGCGCGTATTTCTAAGGCTAGGACGGTGTTTGCTCATCTGGGACATATCTGGCGACAGAAAGGTGTCTCTCTGATGCCTAATGGTCGCGTATATAAGGCGACAGTGAGGGCTGTATTACTTTACGGCAGCGAAACATGGTCCCTCAGGGTAGAAGACGTGAACCGTCTTCAGGTATTTGACCATCGATGTCTGCGTTCAGTCGCTCGTGTCGGGCGGCACCAACGAGTGAACAACGAGGAGGTTAGGAAGCGGGTGTTTGGCACTGATTGTCGAGCGATTTCTTTTCTTCAATCACCGACTTAGATGGTTAGGTCACTGTTGTGAGTGTGTGTGTACATCCATTGCAGTGTCAAAACGTTCACCTAGTATCTGATTGGCTACTGTCACTCGCGTGATACATCGCGACTATGATTGGTTCAATTCTAACTCGTTCGCTGGTTTAATGTCACGTGTTTGGTCTGTTGATCAGATTACATACATGCTGTTTAAGCTCGTTACGACTGCTTTGCGTTCTGATTTACGATGCAGTAAATGGCCTCGCGGGCATTGATCACTTCAATGAATGCACCAGCAACATTTCTGGGTGGATCCAGTATTATTTCCAACGCCAGATTCGTGGATTACTTGGAAAACGATGTTTACGGATTAATTGGATTTGCTCAATGTGTTAAATCTGTCGTTGGACCTGACAGAGTCAACTAAACTGAAACTTCTTCGCAATCATCTGGGTACTGAAGGGCAGAGACTGTTTGACATTCATTCTCTGCGTCCTAAAACCACCCTAGATGATGCTTTAAACACTATTGACAAAATACTAGAGGCCGTTACCAACGTGTACACCTCCAGATTTGTTTTTTCCCCCGCATCAGTCAGCAAACTGGAGAACCACTGGAAGGATTCATTTCTCGATTTATAAAAACTATCCGTCCGTATGAGTATTCGAAAATACCTACTAAGAAACTTGAAGACTGCATGCTCATACAACAGTTTATCTTTGGAGTACGAAATGAAAAGAATTCGTGAATCTCTGTTAACTGAAGATGCATCCAAATTATCTTGGGAGAAGGCCTGTGAAATGACCCGTATTAAAGAGCAAGTTCGATCTCAATGTGAATTGTTCCCAAAGTCGCCACAGTCGGTATCAATGATCAAAAATTTGAAGCTGTCAGCTGCTTTTCAACCTCTCGGAAAATGCTTCCGTTTTGGATCAACAACACATCGAGCGAATAATCTGGAATGCCCAGCAAGGACTGCTAAATGTGCAAGTTGTTCTAAGATCGGTCACTTTGCAAAAGTCTGCTGTACGCGCTCGGTACATGCACTAGACGGAGGTACTGTTACTGTGCCAGAAGAACTTCCTACTGTAGAAACAATTTATGGTTTACGTTCTGACGAAAATGTTACTGCCTCCAAGTCTGTTAAGGAACCACGATTACCACGTTCCGATGTTCGAACCATTTATTTTCTAACGTCTTTTTTAAAACTGCTTCTTGAAATGGAACTAGACTCCGCATCTCCAATAACTATACTTCCCCACTCATTTTATGAGCATCATTTCAAACATCTACCTATCTACCCAACGGTTTATAAATTTGACAGCTACTCCAACGCACCCATAGAAATGAAAGGATTTATATTACTCCAACTGTGTGTTGAATTTTCTCCATCTGCTTCGGTTGCTGTGTATAAATGTAACATTGACAGAAAACCATTGTTAGGTCGTAACGCAATGGTTGCTCTGAACCTGGTACCTTCTGTTGAACGTATGACAATAGCTTCTGTTGACGTGCCAATATTGCATCATGAATACCCACAACTGTTTGCCGATTCCATTGGTCGTGCAGCCAACGTGGCCCACCAAATTCGTTTAAAGTCGGATGCAAAACCGTCCTCCATATCACAACCGCGATCGATATCTCTTGCAAAGCGGGATGCAGTTTCTGCCGCTATCAATTCGATGCTTCAAAATGAAATAATTGAACCAATAACATGTTCGGCTTGGGTACACCCATTAGTTGCGGTCTTCAAAAAAGACGATAGTGTTCGATTGTGCACAGATCTTCGAGCACTTAACGATCAAATTGTGGTTGAAAAATTCATTTTGCCTAATCAAGTTGTACTGTTAATTAAACTTACCGGAGCAAACGTTTTCTCAAAATTGGATATCCAAAGTGCTTTCTTTCATATGCCACTTACGGACGATTCCAAATCTTTCACGGCTTTTCTCACAACAGAAGGTCTGTTCCAGTACAAAGTTTTACCAATGGGTTTAAGTTCAGCCCCATCAGCTTGACAAAGATTTATGACTCAGTCTTTATCTTCATGCCGGGGTTCTATTGTGTACATGGGTAATATGTTTTCGGAAAATATAAAGAAGAACATGAACAAGTATGTATTCTGTGTGACTGAAATGCAATTCCGTGGCCATATTATATCTGGTGGAGGAGTTCGCCCCAACGTGGAAAATACTGGGGTTATTGTGAATGCTCCAGAACCTGCGAATCTACTTCAACTCAAACATTGCCTCGGACTCTGTTCATATTACGTGAGCCATCTTCCGAATTTCGCCACCGTGGTCGAGCCACTGCGATTATTTACGAGATCCAGTATTCCCTTTGAATGGTCCGACACCCAGAGAGAAGCATTTTCACGCGTAAAACAGATTATTGTTTCCGTTCCTGTTTTCAGTATCCTTGATGAATCCTGTAGTACGTTCGTTTCAATGGATGTCTCCGATGTTCGTCTAAGAGCCGTTCTTTCTCAAATTCAACAAGGATAGGAAAAGTTTATTGCATACGCATCACAAACACTCTGGTACGGAACGTAAATATTCAGCCAGCGAAAAAGAAGCTTTAGCCTGTGTCTAGGTCTGCGAGAAGTGACATGTACCTTTTCGGCAGACGATTCACTTTGAGACTGACACTTCTCAGTCAAGGAACTAAAGGTCATAGACCATTAAGGATCAGTCGGTGGTATTGTAGCGAAAAGGCGTCCAGTTAAGCACAATCTTTATTGCCTAATTTGCTAGTTACCATGCCACACGCGCGCTCGCAATTTTGAATCACAATTCCAGTCCACAACACCCCCGGTTTCTGCTCACACGTCGTGTGCACTTCTACCCGGTTTAGGTGTGTGATTGGCGCCTTCTATCCGGGGGTTTTCCGCCTGCTATTCCTCGTCCGTCGATCCGATTTCGTTGAGTGATGGCTTGTCCGGTCGCTCGTGTTGTCCTCCGTCTATCCGCTGTGGGCTTTGACCGTACTCCACAGCCCTGTCGCGATATTCCTGCGAGTGTTGGAATAATCACGCCTTCGATTTGATCATCCATCCTATTTTGGCTGCCACGTCTCGCCCGTTGGTCCGATTCGGTTGAGCGATGACTCATCCGGTCGCCCACGCCGTCCTCCATCCGCTCGCTGTGGGTTTTTGAACGCACCTCCCCCTGTTTTGAGGTATTCCGCCGACAGTTGGAATGCTCGCAATTCCCGCCTGACAGTCCACCACAGTATGCCAGACTACTGAATTACGACTTCGAAGTTAAATATAGAAGTGGTTCCGAAAATCAAGTAGCTGACGCACTTTCCCGATTACCTTTATCTGTACAAATTGATACAGACGATATGGACGAATTCGAAATGGTCGCTGCCATTGCTGATCTGGAAATTTATGTGGTAACCAAAAAGCGTTTGCGAGAGCATACGCAAATGGACGATGAACTCCAACAACTGAAACAATACATCTTTACCCGATGGCCTAGTGCCAAAAATATCACAGACGGGCTAAAATGCTACTACTTGCGACAGGAGCTTTCTGTGATAGACGACTGCATCATGCGTGGATCACGGTTCGTTCCACCATCTAGTTTAAAACGTGAGATTATGCTTTGTGCTAATGAGGGACATCCTGGAATCACTCGGACCCTTCGTCGTGCTAGCGAATGATATTGGTGGCCACGAATGTCTTCGTCAATCGAGACCCTCGTTAATGATTTTGCCCCTTTGCCAACACGCCGATAAATCACCCAAACTTACAGTTTCCCCTGTGCAGCCAGTGGAATATCCTGTGCGCCTGTGGGAAAGGCTGGCTGTCGATATTAAGGGACCTTTTGCAACAACTTTTTCAAACAAACATAACATACTGGTCACAAGTTGCTACTACAGTAAGTGGCCTGAGGCACATATTTGTGGCGATGTCACGTCACCCACAGTAATTCATTGGATGAAGCACCTTATAGCTCGCTTCGAGATTCCTGAAGAGATTGTCAGTTATGTCAGTTATGAGTTCGAAGAATTTTTACGTCCGCAGGGAATAAAACATTCACGGATTGTTCCTTACAATCCCTCAAGTAATGGTATTGTGGAACGTTTGAATCGCTGTTTTAAGGAGTGTATACAGACATTACGGTTACAAGGAGAGACGTGGGAGGATTCTGTGCTTCAAGCGTTATTCACTTATCGCACCAGCCATCATAGAGCGACCGGAAAAACGCCTGCTGAACTTATGTTCGAGAGAGCTTTACGTACGAAACTCAGCTCACCAACCTGCAAATGAAGACAAACCTACCGAGCTGCTCCGGAGAGAGAAACTTACCAAAAGACGTATGCCAAGTCAGCACAAACTCTGGCACCCAGAAAATTTGTCCTCTAAAAGAATCAGTCGCACAACAAAGGACAAATAAGCTTTTCATCTTCGGTCTCCATGAAGCGTGCTCTCGGACCCGGTACATACGAGTTGGATAATAACAAG
>JTDE01022258.1:0-12392 GCA_014338405.1 Paragonimus skrjabini miyazakii
AGGAAAACTAGCGCATTTGACTGCCTAGTCAACAACAAGCATGGACATTTGAACTACTGTCCCAAGTGCTCCGCCGAATACTCTCGGTGTTGTTCCAAGTTGCGCTCAGGATCGCTACTTGTCTAGAGCATTGCTTGGCTCCCAATGGGCTTTACACTGCTTGAGATCTAAAGGAAGCTCTTGGTTACAACAACGTACTGTCCATCATGTCATACGATCTTATAAGAAGTGTTTTTCAAGTGGAACACGTGTGACATCATGTAAACTAGTACAAGAACAAAACACCTTCAAAAGCGGAAAGCATGAGCAAAACACAATAAACTCAATGGAAGAACGCTTGAACTCAACAAATACAATCGTACAGGTTAAAGGTACGGCCAACTCACAGCCAGTTCACGTTTGAGCTGGATCGCATATGACTGGCTGTCGGACAGTTGAATGCGCAACGATTGGATGAGGAAAGATTTTCCTTCGTTTTCATTTCGCAACCGATTCAATTCATCCTCGACTTCTAGATCTGGATGGTGCTGTACGCCGTCGTTTGATGAGACACCATTCTAGAAAACAAAATACAAGTTATCATCAAAGGAAGGCGCCATCAAGTTCAGGTTTTTGGGTACAATGTCCACGAACCCAGAAATGCTCAGGATAAGCACTTACGATCAACAAATGTTCTGATATACAACAAAGCCAACTTCTTACACATGAAACCATACACAAGACTGAAAAATGAGACGAGGAACACTATGTTGCATGATTTATGCCATGACAGACTTCACTGCATTTTACAAGTGCTTACCGCAGAATTCATCAATTTAAATCCGATTTGCAAAGAGAAGTACAGCGAAAAGTCAGACGTTCACTTGTGCAACGCTCTCACAGTTGTCTAGCCAATGAGAGTGTAATAGACGATCTCCTTTCAATGTACAGAATGCGCCCGTTCTTTCCGACAGCAACTGCCTCCGCATACTGATGAAGGCGCACACTGACCTTGTACATGACCTTGAACGATTCGGCTATCAGTGGATGATGTGGCTATAAACTTATGGCAATAGCCAAGACTAGCTTCATGTAAACTCGAGTGGTGGTGGCGGCAAATGCCATAGCATTGATCGGTTGCGTCATGCGGCATTTGACCTAGCTTGGTAAGCGTTCTTTAATTCTAGTCCACAAATGGCGTTCTGTTTAGTCAATTTGAGTGACTTCATTCAGCATTGTGATGAGCAGATGAAACGTGATTTGGCGGACTGATGTACCCTATGCCTGTCGATGTAATGTAATGTTGTAATGCAAAAGTCTCAACAAAAGACTAACTGAGCAGCGTTAAACGCCGGCTTACTAGTTGTCCGATGACGGTTCACTATTATTGAGCCAGTTTATGCTGAGGAAAATTAGACATGGCTACTACAGGCCGAAGTGGCATACCCAGCTTGTGGGTCTTGGGAATACCGTACAGTTGAGGCAACAAGCAACCGCCGGGTTTTAGGTATTTGTATGTCTTTTCATTTATACAGCCATGTTTAAGAATTACTTCTAACTGGTGGCCAATTCTCTCTTTTATCAGGTAAATGCTTTCTTCTTTGTCTAGTAGTTGACATCTTTGTCTATCACTCAGGATACTGCATGCAAACCTAACTGAATATTTGTAGAAGCCTTCATCATCATAGTGGATCACCACAACCCACGGTTCCTAAAATTTGCCGAAGCCATCATAATAAACCGGTTCAAATCTGTATTGTGTGTACAAAACAATTATTTGTGAACCTGAGATTACCATGGTCCTAAATCGCAGTGAGTGTCATTCAGATCACACGACTGGATGTTTTTGTTATAGTTGGATTCTTTGTTCATACCCCCACCCCCAAGCACTGTAGACGTCAAATTGGAAGTTTCCCGTGCTATTGGTCATTTCGTACTGACGAGCCAACACGAAATGCTAGCATCCACCAGTGTTCGTCTTCTAACTGCTTTTGTTCACATAACGGGGAATCTACAGACACACTTGGAAGGATAATTAACGGATGAGGTCACGTTTCTATTACTAAAATCACTGAAGTTGTAACGCTTCAAATTTGCGGTTCTTCAAAGACATGTTTCAAACAAGTTTGATTGGCTCGATGCCCCTGTGACTTGTCAAACGGTTGACGAAAGCGCTGAAACAAGTTCGTAAGATTTTCGCCAACTGTTGCTAATATAGCGACATTCGCATGATCCTCAACGAAGAACACGACAATTCACCATCATTTCACCATATCTGCAGTGTCAGATGGTATGGTGGAACATCCCAACGATCATCTGAAGAATAACTAACAGGCCCCTTCTTTGATATGCCGAGGCGGTTGCCATAGTGAGGTAAGCCCATCCTGTGCATCCAAATGCGTTAGCAGTGAGAGAGGCTCTGCACAGGCAGACGGTTGACAGTTCATCGCATCTCGCGTTGCATTTTGGATTTGACTTGATAAACTCAACAGTCTGCAGTATGCATATGTAGAATGAAGCGAAATCTGTAATGAACTAACTAGTGTTACGTACCATTTCTGACTACACTTCCCAAATCTTCCACAAGGAAAAGAATGCCATACACACAGGATGATTGAGCTCATTTACATTGGGCCGACTCGTTTGAAAGTCAGGTATTTAATTTTCGCTAAAGCATCACTGCAGTCACTGGCTTACCGACATCTGATGCCTAAGCGAACAGTTAAACCGATGAAGCGGCAGACGCCATTTGCAACGAACAGATAAAAAAGCTGAACATCCGAAAGGCAAAAAATAAAGCCAAGCGCCTGATTGGGTACACTTCGTAACAGCCAATGTAATTCCTGGATAGTAAATCATTGCTATTTCACTGATTCCTCGATAATCAAACGGAGTGGGACATAACATTTGTCCATCGATTCTGCCAAGTAATGACCATTTCACGTAACTGTGAGGTAAAATTGATCGAAAATAATGGCACTCGAAATTCATCAATTCATACTGGTCATGTTCAGTGTCAGTCAAACAGAACAGAGTGCTAACGGACAGAAATGGTACCTGAGAAAGCACTTCTGATGTGTTCGACTCTGTCTCTGGCGTGTTGTTTTTGAAATGATCAATCGCAATTCTGAGACCCCGATTCTCCAACTTCAAGTCATCCATTTCGGCGATCAGCGCAGCCGTACGCTCCTCGTCCGCTACTTGTCTGACCTGAGCGCAACCCAAACGTTTCCTGTTCAGATGGTTAAATGGGGAAACCAGACGTTTAGTGTCAAGCTAATATCAATCGAGAGGAAAGCAATTCTGCTCGTAAGCAATCCGCACGAATACATACAAAGCGAGTTCAACGTTATCAGTCACCTGTGTTTGTTTGTGCGCATAAGAATACCAGTGCGTGCATGCACATATTCCTGCGTACGCTCATCCGTGGTGCGTGTCAGCGGACCTCGTTTCTCAGTCGAAAGAAAAACACTTTCTCATGGAAAACGGTTGTGACTGACCAAGAAGGATAAAAATTCTACGAAAATTCACAAGGGAACCGCAACACTATACTTTCTTGACCACTCGAAGATGGTGATTACTATTTTGAGTATCTGATATCCAACGTTGTGATTCCAGAATATATGTAAGCCACCATAACTCATAAATACACATGTAGTTATACCAGTGTATTTTCAATCTTGAAATGCAAGATGACGCTTAGTCTAACCTGACAGTAATGGGTGGAGACAGGTGGGACCCTCATCTAGTAGAATTCACCGTTTTGCTGACCTCAAGGTAGGAAATGCCATTTTTACCGCACCACTGTCCATTCCGAGGTTGATACAACATATTTTTCTGGTGTGTTCAACAATTTGTAAGCAGTCACCTGCTGTAGTACCAGTCGAACACGAGGTCAGAAACTCAACATCCGGCAGAGACAAGCACTCATGTACTGCTACTGAGCTCTAACAAGAGCGGAATTTGAGTTGGAAATTTCATGCTAAAAGGGAGCTGACTGAACAACAGTGAAAACTGATTGGTATTCCACTGATACTAAACAGAAGCCCCAAGCATTCCTCATAAATCTAACGGGTAGTATATCTTAATGTTACAATTTATAATACATGTTAAACTGCGAGCTCTGACACATGGTCAGAGAATACGTGGCGGCAGTAGCTCCTTGATCGTGAACACGAGAATGACATCATAGTGACGATGAGGCAGATAAAACAAGCAATCGTCAAATCGATTGTGTGGGTAACACGATTGGATCGTTCGAGTTTAAGGTGTGTGTGTGTGTGAGAGAGAGAGAGATAGAAAGGAACCCACACGCTTTTACAGGTAGACAGGTGACGTGCGGCCAACGGGAGGCGCGGATGTCACACTTAACCAAGACCACGCAGTTGAGCCATGGCATACTGATCAGTCTAAAGCACAAATGCACGTAGAGGAATAGGATAGAAATTCGGAAGGTTAAACAGACAAGGTAATATCAGACAAACAAATGGACACATTCGACTATCTTGGACTGAACAGTTAACACAGTCTGATGTCGATGATGCAGATGGTCAACACCTGATTCATGCATAACCCCCAGTAGGATGGAATTTGACTCAGGTCCTACAATACATAAAGTGCTCACATTCAGCATAGCACTAATGATATACGAAGTATTTCAATTTGGAAATGGTTAAGGAAGCATTCGCAAGGCCTTTGAAATGACGAAACATTTTAATGTGTTGATCCGAGGAGTATTCGAGTCGAACGTGAAACAGTATTAAGTCAAAAGACTACTAAGCGTAGGGACGGTTATTCCAGTCGCTGGTTCGAATTTAAATGAAACCTAGATTTTTGCATGAGTCGCTTCAAAGTAACTAGCCTATTACACTACTCACTAGTAATATAATTACGGAGCACGATACTTGCGTTAGTGGATGTCAATGTTGGCTGTTCGAGACTAACCCACCAAGGAAGTCCCCCACACCAATGGACTGCTGGAAACTGACTGCACACTGAGATGGTGGGGTAAAGCAGCTTTAATGTAAAATTTCCAGACCCAACGCAACCCTGAAACGAATCCGGAATAAAACGTGTCGCGCTGCGCATTAACGTGCGATTCTTGTTGCTGTCTCAAATTCGTTCGCAGACCGGATTTCTCACAAACAAACCGCTCCAAAAGTACCAAGGTTCTTGCTCTAGTCATAAGTGACTGGATAGGAACTGAGTACAAGCAGAAACATAAAATCTTGAAAACGTGTTCAAAATAGCTGGGTTTTGACAGCGCATCATGCACATTCAACAATAGATGGGAAACGGTCTTCACGTGGAGATTAACAATGGGACACATTACAAATGAGTAGTGACCCCGTATTCAACACAGTGTACTCGGGATTGCCACACGTTATAATGTCGTATAGACACATTAACCGCATTGTGATACTACTCAAACATACGGACGCATAAAGCTTATTCGATCACCGGTAGCTACAGCAAATTTCTCGGTCTAACTAGGTCCAAAATACTGTCCACCACTTCGCTGGCGAACCACTCGTTCGCAATTTCGACCAAGCTCCCTGGCAGGCCAGAAAAGTGTCTGGCGGAAACAATGTAGCCTGTCCAGACGGTTCAATCTCACATGATTTCGTGTCATGCACCTCGCTTAATCATCCATTCCAACGTTGGTATACTGTAAATGAAGCAAAACGAATCCCACCCGGTTATCTTCAGAAGGCACTTGTCTTTTCTACCAGTAGCCATAGACAATCGACAAACTGCGCAAGGGTATCTGCAGCGATCAAACATCTTCAAACACACTTTCCATGAGAATGGGAACGCCCCCGCGTTCGAATTGTTCCGCTTTAAACAAGTGCGCTTGTATTTGAAATATTACTTGTATTGAACGGGATATCATTCATTCATCTATTAATCGACTTTTACACGAACCTACCGTATGTGCTTCCGCTTCGTCTATATATAAACATCACATCTCTAATACCATACACACGTTGTACCATCTAATTTTTAAGAGCAAAACCATTAGCCCGCCTTCCATACCTCAACACACCACTCATTTTGTGGCTGGATAACTGAGCGATATTCTTCAAGGGTACCAAAATGTGTGCAAAACCCACAACAGTCAACGGCTTCATTCAGTCTAAATGTGTGAATATTCCGTCAACGCAGATGTGAGGGCGCGGCGAATTTGGAAAGAGGGCCAAGCCCTTTTACGCCTCAGTCGAGCCAGCCAACCAATGATAGCAGCTCCTACTCACATTGTTTCCCTTGAATATGGCCGTCCTCGTCACTGAATAATGTTGAAAGTGAGTCAAAACGCGGAAATTTTTAATCACGCACAGATCGCGTAGTTATCACCGCGGCCGACTGCGTGTGAAGTCGATCATTCAACGCGTGACTGATGGACTGGTCAAGCCAGCCGGGTCAAAAAAGGAGCACAATCTTATCAAACTAGCGCATACGTTCTCTGTCGATGACGTCTATTCGGTTCGTGAATTTGGAAATATTTTTATCTCTGTGTGCATACGTATTACGAAGAAACGTACGAGTTGAGCAATATTCGAAATCGTACGAGATTCTTACCTCAATTTCATATTCATAGCTTCGAGCAAGCTCTTCTGATCAATCACGGAAGTCAGGTTCACGTGCGCATAAGAACTGGTTGCAGATGAACAAAAAAGATTTGGTTCTGATGAAATATGCGTAATAGTTGGGATACTTTGTCGGACAAATGTAAACATTCATGCAGTATATTCTAAAGGCAGCACAGTGTGATAGTTGAACACGATAATTAGCGTAACACTGCACATAGCCTCACATGACAGACGAATATGTTAGCAGATCCACGAACAGAGAATAGCAACAGGACTCCAAGAGCACTTGACCAGTTGACTCATTAATCTCCAGGCTGGTTATGACAAAGGTTTGAATCATTGTTGTTTGATGAGTATTACAATCAAACGAACATGTAATGCAACTGGATTCCCCGTACTCGCTCGGACTCAAGAGCTACCAGTACCTTCAATCAAAGGAGGTCTTCTTGTCGATGCTAGCTCACAATATGTTTGCCTATTTATATGTAACTGCGGCGGAAGTTGCGAATGCAGAACCGAGAGGTATTTAATCACTGGAGTGAAGGAGAGGTTGCCTGAGTGGGAACGCAGGTCCGTGCTATCAGAGAACGACAGTGTTAATGAAACAAGCAAACACCCGGTTTTCACAGTTGTTAGACACGTCCTGGCCACTCGTACGGTTTTCGATCCAGCTTGTGCATTCAGAATCCCATCATGTCATTATAAGCCATGGTTTACGAGGCTAACTGAGGGATTCGCAGTCAATTGACTCAAGTCAGCTTCGTGGCCTTCTATGAATTCAGTGATTAACCTTAAAACGCCCGTTGAATACCCACAACCGAAATTGCTTGCAATAAAATAACCGACTCATGTTTGCAAATTTGGTACTGATGAGTCAGTAGGAAATGCTTATACCTGTCATTCTTTGTGTGTTTAACTGTTTTGTTTTATATTTCGTCTTAGCTCCCAATTATGTTCAAGCCAACTCTTGCTGCATCAAACAAATGTCCGTACATTCTTTGGCATTCAAGCTGCAAGGTTTATCAAGCGACCATTATCTTTGTTGACCTCTTCACCTATGCTCCAGTGTACCCACTCTGTCTATTGGTTATAATAACTCGCAGTAGTATAAGTTCATTAATGTGTACTAATTAGGACAAACTGAACAAGCCTCTAAATCGCATGAAAGATGATGGTAGAGTTAGCAGCCGGAGCCGAATTGCCAAAAATGCACGAAGTTCGTGAGGTTAGATACTGAGGCGTTTGACAATAAATATATGACCACTGACGTCGCCATGAACATGTAGATCAGTGTCTACCTAGTACTATGAAGTGCTGATTGAACTAATATCACACACAAGCTCTGGCAATGGCATCAGGAACAGCCGGGAAACATCTAATAGTCAGCGCTACCCCAGAATAGTTGCGTAATCGAACTGACGGTTGCATGGTTTGTAAGCCTCAACACTACCAGTTGCCTCATTTATAATTGAACATTGGAAGAACAAAGTATGTGGACCTAGCGATACAACCGGTTTAAGTTACAAAGACTGTCCATCTATACAGTTATTCAGCATTGTTACACATCCAGCATCCTACATTCGACAGCCAGCGTGCTTTAAATCTTCTTTTTCTGTCTACACTTTTATGGTTGTTTGCTCTAATGTCGCTGCAAGGCCTTTCTGAATGAACCTGTGTAAACAGCTCCCCAAAATAAATGACAAATAGTGACAGTAACATTCGCCGTGCCTTTCTATGTCTCCCGACACGGCGTTCTATGACCAGATGGGGGAAAAACTCCCGACTCTCTGGCTGCTCGAACGATCAGTCATGATGAAATAGAAAACTGTTAATCGAGTCCATCCGAAATCCGAGTGACTGAATACGTGATGGCCACGCGTGATTGGGAAGTGCAAAATTGCGTTCACTTGATGGTCAGAGAGTTTCTATTTACAAAAATGTAAGCGATCATCACACATACACACCTCATTGCACGCGTTTGTGTGTGTACTCACTTCTGTTTATTGAATAGCCGATCCAATTGTTCAACATTGTATTGCATGAATATGTGATAGGGAATAACGTGCAACTGAAACCGAACATAAAATGGCAAATTAGGCGAGTAACGTAGAATGATACATACACAGCAATCACATAAGCCAGGAGATCAATCATTATCTTGAGGCTCAAAGCCAACGAGAGAAAAACAATGAATATAGACAAGTAGCAGGAGTTTTCGAGCCGTTTATAGGAAGTCAGTTCGTACCCAGATGTTGGGAGTGAGAATTAGCTGACAAAATGGAAGCCCTTCAGAGGTTCAACATAAGTACATGAATGAGAGCATCATTTGGGATCAAGTACTTCAAGCTGAGTGTGACCTGTTGAAACGAGTCGATATATGCGTAACCGTCCCACTAAGGAAGGTTCAATTTTTTCATGCTCAGGTTCATTTCAAATGCTCGGAATTCAGAACACGTCAGTACAACCGCCACTTACACTTTTGTCAGTGGCTGGACACATGCCGTTGACTACAGTGTTTCTCAAAACTCGTTGTCCTTTATGTGACCAGTTTTGTTGGCACGTGCATGAATACAGGTAGTACGCTGGAACGTTTGGATAACAACTGCACAGAAAAAGTCAGTGTTAATTAACTGAGTCGAACATGGCGTGAGAAAGACACTGCTCTAGCTCGCGACACTTTTAAACTCGAGTTGGATGAATATCCACTCATGTAGACAGAGCATACCTGCTACTCACGTTGCTGTTGATTAAGTCAAATCGACCAGGTGCAAGTCCGTCGAGCCCACCAAGCTGACGAACAACGATCAAAATTGGACAACCAATTGGGATGCGGAAGACGGACTGATGTGTCAGGATTCCGAAACAGGAATTTAAATGGAAAAGTACGTGGTATGGAAGATCAAGAACAAACAATTCAATGACAACATACACATTCGTATGGAACGAAGTCATTGTAGTTCAGTCTACGCATTAGTTGTTACCTGATAGATTAGAAATGTAACATACTGCGGAGCGACATAACGAAAAAGACAAATCGAGCGGAAGGAAAGAAAAATGTGCCGCACTTAATCACTGCCACCATCATCAGAGACAGGAATACACCGATGGTTCGCGTTAGAGCTTGACTGTCATGCAACCATGAAGAGAAAGACAAACCTTGACCGGCAAGACAAAAAGTGCAGAAAGTGAGGAGAGGGGAACAAACTAGTGAACATAGCTACGTTCATATTCAAACATTCAACATCAAGTGAAATTAAACCGACGTCAGCAACGCAAGTTTCTAACGCCTTTGGCCACAGCGTGTCGTTAGGTAGCCTTACTCCACAACCAACTCAGACAAACAACAACAACAATAACGCCACTGAGTCCGACTAACGGTCACCTCACATACAATATCTGGCCACCTACTCTGTGAGTCACGAAGCCCCCACGACAAAAGATAAACCCGATATACAGCGGCTAACACTTTCGTGAACTATTTCATTTTTCTACGCCAGGTCATAATAGGTCTAATTCGCGCCTTACGCCAGTCGTAAAGACAGCCAGGTTTGCCGGACAAGCTAAGACCGTGTAAATTGAACAGAAGAATTCGCTTGACAAACAATCCTAAATATCTAAATCCGGACCTCCTTTTTTTATTTCTCGGAACCACCCGACGACAGTGATCGAACGCAGAATTTGAAGGCCAACTATCTGAGATGTTCCATTTCGTCTACTCTATGTGGCCACGTTTCGAATCCGCAAAGTAGCACAGCCGCATTACATACGTGCAACTTTTACTTTACACAGATGCTTCTCCGTCGTCAGAGATTATCTAGGTTGGCAAATATTGCCCTAGCAATGGGTAGACGAAATCCAATCTCCTTCCCTACACCTATGCCTCTGCTGATACCAATTCCTAAAAACATCAACAAACCCCAGAATTTCATTATCAAATAGTATATCCACGTAATCACATCGATGTTGGGCAAGCACTTTGTACTGCAAGGCCACAAAGAACATTCCGATGTAATCAACAGAGCGCGAAACAGCATCTAGCATTGTATGTACTGTTCGAGAATTGTTAGAAAGCAGTACATTATTGTCAGTATATTTAAGGTTATAGTGCCCACATTTCATTATTATATTTTGTAATTCATTTTTATACATTTCTGTACATCTCGTTTTAGTAACTACATCTGTACACTTGTTTGAAAGTATCACCATCACTGTTTGAATTTGATCAGCAACAAGAATAAACGGGAGTTACCGCGCACTGTCTCTGTCTTCTTGTTTTGTGTGAACTTCTAGGCTGGTGAAGTAATTGTACGGTAGAAGATTTTAGCTCCGCGTATCTGCTGATCTACCGAAGCTCAACGTTCGTCATCCCAAGCCGTGTATGGAATTACCTAACGGTCGTCTTTCGAACCTACTGGCTGGTGATGTCCTTCCCTGTTGTGGAAGTCTATTCAATTCGAAGGACTGATTTGTCAGCGGATCGTTCCACTTTTATTGATACCTCTTCCGCTTTAGCTGGAATCATTATTTTTGCACTTATCCGTTACCGGCACAACTCTTCTTTGGCGTCACCATATTCTGGTTATTTTTATCATCAATCAGTTTTTCACCAGATGGGAAGTCCACTTCGGTATCCTATGAATCCACCATCAATTCGCCTATAACAAAATTAAACAAACAGATCACCGTAGACTCTCACTTAAACTGAAGTATATGGACAAAGCGTTAACACTAAATTCGCACATGTGTTCAGGACACCTATGCGTTTAAACGACTCTTAAGTGTAGACCGATCCACAACAATAATGAACGAGATATCTGTTGTGAAAAGTCACTTTTCCCAAAAAATTCGCATTATTTGCAAGGGAAATGGATTTCTTCATTTCCTGGGAACTAGAAAGCTCGCCGGGATTCTGGAACGTCTGAGAAGTTGAGCTCGCTTCTGATTGGTCCATCGGGCGACCTACGCCAAAGGCCACCGCAAACCTATAAATACAGTTGCTGTAAATCGCAATTTTGCCTACGGGCTGAGTAGCAAATAAAGCTCACTTGAAGGTCGTCTTTTTCCTTACTTGTTGGGGGGTTCCAAGTTGCGAGAGTTGCGTTCCGATATTTGAGCTCTGATTTTCGTACCGCTTCGCAATATCGTTGCGTTCGTTCGTGATAGAGATACTGCTCGTGGTCTTGCGTTTGCTCTTGTCTTTCTCTATCAGGTGGGGTCGTAACAATATCACACCTCCGTAGAAACCTCAACTGTACAGTATCCGTAAACTGAATAATGCGTGGTGTCAAATATACCTCAGAAAGTCGAAAATAATGCGAATCAGATCGAAAATAGTGCAAACATCAAGGAACAATGACTAATTAAAGACAATTTAGTCGTTACGTCAATGAGAAACAAGGTTGAGATGAGACTGACAAAGAGTGAATTGATCGTTGGTTAAAAAAAGGTTTAATAGGCCAATAAAAAACGGAATAAGGTTCCGGTTTACGGAATCGTTAGAACAAAACGGTCTTTCCACGGTGAGCAGGGAAGAACCAATAAAGTAACAAAGCCAGGATGAGTGTAAAGATGTAATTCCTGAGGGGATAGATATAGGCGTTCAATGTGAGTACCAGCTAAACAAACTGATACCAATGTGTCCGTCAATAAAAAGCTTTAAAACAGTTATATCCCTTCAATAATTTGAACAAAACAGTTAGAAGACGAACGCTGGTAGATGCTAGCATTTCGTATTGGCTCGTCAGTACCAAATAACCAATAACACGGGAACCTTTCAATTTAACGTCTACAGTACATCGGGGGATATGAACAAAGAAAACAACA
>JTDE01022262.1:0-15512 GCA_014338405.1 Paragonimus skrjabini miyazakii
TTTAGCTTTTCAGATATATATTGAAATCCTGATTTTAACTTAATTCAAGGAATATTCAAATTCTACTCATCATCTTGCATTTCAGTATTATGAATAAACACTTGTTTGAGGAAAAGAATGGATTTGTCACCAGGCCCGAGGAGAAAAGCTATTCTGGGATTGAGTTTTATCTGCTTAGGATGTTCGTCAATCCGTTTAGACTTTCATGGACATTGATCCGGTTGGGACACGAACCGTTATCCCCGGTCCGTTTCCATTCACCGTTGGCTCTGCTTGGGCTAACAACCCCGATCTATGTATACCCGAATATTTTGTATTACACATATCACATCATTCGCACTCACGGACTGTGGACCGTGCTATCGACCGGCGTGTTTGCAAGTGCATGTATTGATTTCGCCTCGGAGATTTTTCATCGTGTTTTCCAGCGCAGATCTAAAGTTTGGCAGAGTTGGATCAACTTATCACCTGATGGTCTTGGTGTAACTGATCTTCGCACTGGACAGTGCGACGAAAGACCGAGTGATGACTCTGAAGAATCTGGTGGCCATCGTCCTTCCGCTTTCCAGGTTGAATCACAGATGGAAGAGGCGCGGCCCTTGGTGTTTGTACGTATGTTGATTGAAGCCTCGTCTCTTAAGGTCTGGGAGATTTTTCTCACACAACCTTTCCTAGGTACGTCCCTTAATCTTGTGAATTATTGGCAGGGAATTTGGGCTCTTAGCAACGGTGCTGGCACCGTTAAAGTGGTGTTTAAAAATATTCCTTAATTGATCTAAATTATTTCACCACTATAGATGATTGGTAATTTTCATTCTTTTTTACTTAAAATATTTGTTAGTTATTTCTTATGTTTGATTGCAGCTGTATGAAAGTTTTAACATGTTACATGACAGCTGACACCTTGCGACGTAAAATCGGACCTTTTTTGTCCTTTTTACACAAGAGCTGTTTGGTTAGCCAAAACTTACTAGGAGTGTTAAGTAAACTGGCCTTTTGAGCTATGGTTCCCCTCAATATGCTCCAATAGAGCAGTTGTTAGAGTTCAAGCCTTTTTGTATGGGGACGTTTAACTTTTTTTCACTATCACTTACCACAACCATATTGATATAATTCGCTTATAACAGATTGACAGTTACGTGAAGCGTGCGAGGCGTACTTGATAGTAAGAAATCAGTGATCTGTCATTAGCGTGATGATGGTACGTTACTTGTCGGGGCTCACTAAACGTTTGTCAGGGTAGCATTAAAATATCGCTAGACGGGTCAAAAGATACATCTTGAAGATTTGAGATTAGAGCTCTGTGGGTACTAAAGATTGAAATGGAAAGCATCTTGCTGGAATCTCAGGCTAACATGAAACAAAGATATAAATTCACGTATTATTTAAAAGGTCATTATGCAATAGTCGATTCACCAAGACAACGAAACGAAGCTTGTCGTTCATTTGTGTACACAAGGACTTGGATTTATCTGATAGCTCGTCACGTCGTCCGCAGACCTCATATGGTACCGGGCTTTTGAGGAGTGTATTGTAGCCTTTCACAGTTTAGTTGACTGTACAGTTTCTTGCAGGGCACAGCACTGCGGACGGCACCGTTCGCCCAGACCCTAAGCAGTTTGGCGATTCTTGTTTCACATTGCCTTGACGTCCTTCTGTCGAATCCGCCTTCGCAGTTGGAACTATATATTACGTTGAAGTCGTGGTCAAGATCATTCAGTCCTTCTCAGGTGACATTAATATTTCTGTCGCTTTCTCATTAAGGATTATCCTGACGGTAGTTTACGTACGCTGATGTCGGCTTATTTGGTTAGACGAGTTATAAGCTCTTTAGAGAGACAAATTCATTACAAGTTCTTATGTTACGGTTCAAAAGTGTGACTGATAAATGAATGACTTTTCCATATGTTATGGTTATCTGAAAATACAGTGGTCTTCCTTGAAGGTTAGCTGACGGGATCTGACCACAAGTTGTATCATCTGTGCACCGGCCCTTATTCATCAAGCCTACCGACAGCTGAGTAAGGCTCCAAGGTTGTGGGATAACGGCATGGTCACACACTATTAAGTCCCTGACTGCTTCGTTGAGTGAAATGGGCATATGTCTCCTAGGCTTTTCCACGTCACTGTTACCGTGAGCGGCAGCTGAGCCACAGTACCTTCTGACGAGGCTTATCACCGTTGTGAATGGACAAATAGTGTCCCCTCATACACTGGGATCAGTTTCTGTTAAGTAAAACCGCGTGTTAGTCAAGTAACAACATGGTCCCAAAATGTGATTGTCCTGACTGTTTCATTGAGTAAACTGGATTGGTGTTATCTGTTCGGTTGGGATCATGGTGATTACTCGGATCGCTGGTTGGGAATGCTGTCTGATAGGACAATGCGCTGCAGTCAATGGTATGCTTATATTCGTGAGGTTGACCTCCTTCTGTTCAGCCTTGTTTTATCAATTTTTGTCCTTTCAGGTAGTTTTTCATTCCAGGCTATTCCACGCCACTCATGTGGTGAGCGGTGGCCCGAGTTCATTGCCGTTATGGATATGAACTCACTAATCACAAGCGTTATCTGACATGGAAACATGCTGCAGCCAATGACTTGTGTGAACAGCAGCAAAAGACACAATACCATCCGGTCAGACCATTGCTCGTTTATAAATTAAACTGTTGAAAAATACTGTGCAGCGAACAAGCTCGTTTTCATCAGGCTAAATACATCACATCTGTATCACACATTTTACAAGGAAATCATGAAGGGGGTAAACGGAGAACGGGTGGTTAATAAGGTCCGTCAATTCAGTTTCACACTGCAGTCAAGTGCCCATTTGAACAATGAGTCTTGAAAGTCTAACAGAGTAGTGGGATGGCCAAGGCAGACCCAAAGCCTGAACAAAACGTGTCTTGGCGCACAGAGGTGGGTTATACAGACGGATTCCAGTAGCTTCAGTTGTGGACAGAATCCTACGCCTCACCGCTTTCGAAAAGACGATCATAACTCAGTAGATTGGGCGAAATGTATCCGTCACATTAACATAATGATTCGAATCGACCAGGTACGATAGTGTGGCACTGTTGACAGATTTGGTTATTCCACTGTTGAACCAAGCTGGATGGTGTTCACCGGCCCGTTCAGGTAGGCGTCTGATCTTGCGGCCAACAACTGATTCCACAGGAACAGGTGAATGAGTATACACAAAACGAGGCTGCAGAAACAGTCACTTCATCTTCTAGGCGTGGGCATAAAACCGGATTGGATGTAAAGTGAACACGTAACTTACCGGCATAAAATGTTGTATTAACTCTACTTGTGAGCCTATGCGTGATAGTTTTGGCTAGCGTATCGCCCTTAAAAGGTTTTCCTTTCTATTAGGCGCAGGTGGTTTATTTCACTCCGTTGTTGCATAGCTCTGTCTATTAACCTTTCCGGGTAGCCATTTTGTACTGATATCGTACGTATGAACGCCAGTTGTTCAGTAATGGTGTAATCTGCGCAAATGCCGACAACTCTGCTCGTCAAGCACTTAATTAGATTTCTTTTAAGGCAAGTGGTACGAAAATATTGAAGTGACTGTACTGATCATTCCAAGTATTTTTTTCGCGTATCGCGCGCTGAATTGGGTCATCAGTGTGGCGAAGTAAACGTACATCCAAAAAGCCTAATTGGCTATTCATTTCGATCTCTAACGAAAATGACAAATTTTGGTGTGCGGAGTTGTATGTGGATAAGGTGTCCGTCGGATTTACGCTATTATCTAGTACGCAAAGTAATGTCTGCTGAAGGTGTCCTGTCTTAGGCGAGTGCAAACTCACTCCCTGCGTTGACGGCACGTGTGATGCCGGTAGGGAGCATACTGTGTTGAAAATTCCGTTGTGGACACCTTGTTTAATATCTTTCTATTGATTCCGTATTGTGAACATTGTTTCCAAAGGTCCACGCTATTGTTGGTTACAATTAATCGCTGCCTGTCTGCATGCCGAATCATCTCCAATATAGAGCCCCTTTTTCGAAGCGAGGCACGTCACTTGAGTGACAGAAATGTTCTGTTTCTGTTAAGTGTTTCGGTCCTAGGGTTTCAGTTGACTTATAGTGAGTACGGTCAGAGTTGGGCGTAGTTTATATCACGTGGGCATCGTGTCAGTGTTACCCAAGCTTCGTCAGGTGTAGATTTTGGACTACATTGAATAGAAAACCTGAAACCGAAGTAGTACGTACCAATAAGAGTTGCAGGTAATTTACTGGAATGGAATGTAAGCGCTCTCCTTAATACACCACTGATTTCTGATGTGAAGTAGGACATTATCGGAAGTGAAATTTGTTGTTGTGAAGCTATCAAGAATGCGCTTCAACCGCGTGGGGCAGCTCGAGCTGTTTATAATATTATCATGCCAGCCCTCCCGCTTCCACTAAGCCCCAGATTTTAAGGGATTAGATGAAGATGCTGTACGCCATAGTCTGTAGTGGGGTTCGAACCTTTGCAAGTAAGCCTGACCAGGTGGCGAGGTTTTTACGCTGCATCTGTCCGAAGGGCTGTATTGACTAGGGCTTTGGTCATTTCAAGTGCGGCCGCCTCAGACAGGCTAAACGGGAACAGTCAGACGAAAAGCAGTTACACTCATAGTGTTTTATATCGCACTGTTGACCGCGTATGACTGCTTGGGTAGTAAAGCACGATCATCTGAGCATCAGATGGAACTTTTAATAGTTGCGACACTGCTATATTCCGAATATGGATGAGTGTGTTAGAAAAAGTATCCTCAAGCAAAAGTGCACTCCAATCACGCACTGGTTAGCCTTTACTGCCGGCGCATTATCCTACACGATATCGTCTAAAAGACCCATATAGTTTCAAATAATTCCACTGCGCGCAACAATGATTGATGTTAGATATTGATGTCTTACTGGTTTCGTGCTTGGACCAGACAAGCCTATCACTATCAAATGAGTCAGACTGTCATCACTGACTCCGTGTAGGATCCCTCAATGAAACCGCATTCCCTGTTGTCTCACGTGCCACACTTTTGGTCAGAGACTCGGGATGAATTCTTTCAAGCGGCGTAAACGACCGGCAGGTATGAGAGGTTAAAGTTTCCATGACTAACCGAGGCTGAAGCTGTAAATCGTCTCCAGTTTTGTGACCATCGATGTCGGCGTTGGGTCGCTCGTGTCGGGTGGCACCAACCGATAAGCAACAAAGCGGTTAGTAAACGAGTATTGGGTGGCGATTGCCAGCCTGGCAACTGACTGTGGGTGTACCGACTTTATTTACTCGCTATACCTGACGCGTCTGTGTCCGCACATCGTAGGATCCAACCAATCCCTCTGTCTGTCTTCCTACCAGTGTGCACACTAGCCGTGCTAATCTATTCTCCGTTGAAACCCAGAGAACTTTCCGAGTCATCTTAAATTTACTTATAGAGAAACTCGCGGAATTAATGTCGAGATATCTTATGTGGAAAGGTGTAGACTCCTGGTCTCCTACCACTGTCGTCTCTGCCAGTTGGCCAGCATAAAATCGTGTTGACTGTGTAAGCAACGTGACAGTCTGCTGGCGCGTATTTGGAAAGTGTGCAAGTTCGCAATATTTTTACCGAGGTACCGAAACTGCACAGTCTTCGCTATCTGGATGAAGTACTGCGTATACCAGCGGATCGTCTGCTGCACCACGCATTGTTTAATGTGGCTTCTGTTAGTTGGAAGAAACTGCAATTCAGTCAAACGATTACCTGGTCCTGGGCCATGAAAGCCTTGATCTTTACGTCCAGTAAGGTTGATAGGTGTCGTTTACCTGGTTATGGAATTCGCGACTAACCATACTGCTGATTGGCAACATTCTTTGAAGTGGCAGTAGCCTGTATCCGCAAGGTCGTTGACCCCTCCTTATTTCCTTCTGAAGCCCCCTTTGCTTTTCTTCAATTTATTTCTTCAATTATTTATTCCTCTACTGCTCTGTGAATCATTGCCGGGACCGGTGGCAGCCCAAGCCAGATGGTTTCGTCTCAAGGCTGTAAATGACGATGATGGGCTAGAACTATTGTGTGGTCTAATGAGTGATATCGTTAGGTATCCGATTTTTTGTAGAGACGCCTCAAGATCGGACGAAAGTAGTACTTCTGTAGAAAGTGTCTTTCTTCGAGGAACTACTGTATATGCCACGAAGTTCCATTCTATGAGCTGTTTCTTTCCCTTTCCACAACCACGGGCTTGTACTCACATTACTCATCGAGGTGCATTGAACACTGGCATCTGAGTGGATAGGCTAGGTCAGGCAACCGTTATATGTAATACAGTCGTCATCATCATATCGGCCATGAGCTTGACCAGAAGGTACTGTGACTCGGGCCACTGCTGACCTCAATAGCGGTAGGGAATATCCTAGAGAAAGAGACGTTACTGAAGAGGTTATAGAATGAATAAATTAATAATAATGACGGTAATAATAATAAAAGACTAAGCGGAAAAGCTAGAGATGGTATGAATGCAGTCTTCGACTGCAGCACACCGCCATCTCGGATAGTGTTTCTAACTAGCGATTTGACTGGTCACGAGGACCCCAGCTAAATGGGCGACACCTACCCAGCAGTCGGGGTATTCGTATTTCGTGACCACGTTGTTGTTTCACCATCACGCGGTTTCACCAAACTGTTGGTGATCTCAGTATAGAATTCCCGGTAGGGTAAACGCTCAGATAACATACGGAGTACGTGACCGAGCCAACGGAAGCTGTGCAACGTGAGTAGTTGACTATTTGATCGCACATCCCGAGTGTTTCATAATAAGCGCCGGCGAACGGTCGTGTTGCTGGTGCGATCAGTCCACAATGTGGGCTAATTGCTGGATACAACTACTGTCAAACACAGCAAGTTTATTGCGAGCTGGCCTGTAACACGGTTGGCCAGTGGCTGCACACCCTTCTCTGCTAATTTTATCTGGCCCACTAATCCCCATCTCGTTGTTGTACACGGCACGGTGTTGTAATCAGCGTAGTTTTCCGGATTGATGTGCGATGAGCTTTTATCAATAGGTCGCTGATTGAGACACCTAAAACCATTCTATAGAGTTCTCACATCTTTTAGGCACCACGATTGTTCAGGTTTTCTGGATGGTCATTTTTCCAGCGATTTGTTTAACGTGTTCATATATAGTTTATCCTGTTGTGTATTACGGTCCGACCTTGGTGTTGGTGCCACTTTCCAGTTCATTGTCTCGTTAGAAGCTCACTCAATCAGACTTTGGTTATACCACCATCCAATTGTAAGTGTCTCTTTGACGGCCAACACATAAGTGAAACATAAGCAATCCAACGCCCTTAATTACTTCACAAGACGGATCTTTGTGATGACCACGGACACACTTGACAGGAACGCTTTGTACCAGATCATCAGACTGCGAATCGATCTGAAACATGAGGTGAATGATTTTCCGCTGCACTTATGCCGCTCTCCCATAGACTGAGTCGATCGGCTTGCTGACCTCGTGTTGCAGCAGTACGCAAAGACTAGCGCATCAGCCTGTGTACATGGAATGGCTTTACATTGAAGTTAGTTGGCCCAGTTGAACGCTGACACCTTTACTGTGTTATTTCGACAGGCAGCTACCGTTGAATTATGGACGCGTTCAGTCCATTTTTGGTGCAGTGCTACATGCTTTGTGAATACTGTAACATGTGTGATCAATTAACCGCTCCATTCTCGTTGCGCGTGTGGTTGAGTGCATAGTAGAAATGGGGTCTACTCTTGTTAAACGACGCAATGGTTCAACGACGCTCACGCAATACGTCTGGTAGAGAAGAAGGTTGAAAACGAGCATTTTCTGCTAAAGTGGCATTACTGAAAAGGATTAATAGTTCTGTGAACCAACGCTAACTTCCAGGCAATTATAGCATCAGTTGAAAGTGGTTTTAGGATTGGGTTTTCCAAAAACACAGCACCGTTGATATTGAAAGGCAGGACGGCTGTGTTCTTAGGAAACGTTTTTGTAAACTGTTGTCATGAATCTTATCATTGATAGCATAGTTGGTATCGATTTTAATGTGGTCGACTTATGAATATTCTCGCTTGCAGTCTATTACGGGAAAAGGCATTGCGGAACAAATATCCTGACTTGTTTGTTGCAATTTACAATTTAATTTGTATCTTTGACATTGGTATGGATTGATGCGAAATTGGTTTCTTTAAACTTTAATAAGTAACTTACCAAGCGGCTGCATTAGTCGAAACCAATCAGTTGCGCTATCACCGAAGTTCGACTGTACCACGTTACACCAGCTTGCCAAAGTTTACCCCCGAAACCGTAAAAGATGGTCACCTGAACATCAGTGTCCCCATAATTTCCGAACACATTGTGTATAAGTTCACCAATCTTCTGTTCGATCTGTCGCCGGCAATTCCAGTCACACTTATGAAGCTAATTATGAGGAATGCTAAAGGTGATATTACATCTTCTAAGTTAACAGGTCTTTAGTATACGTACGAATGTTTCCGATTGCAAAGACTACTTGCAGCTACAAGCAGCTTGCAATCATAGACACCAAAATACGCTCAGAATTCACACAGTATGCACATATCAGTCGTCATAACCAAGCTGTCATGATATTTTAATCAAATCACTACCATACACTGATGCTTTTATGCATGTAATGGGTTTTTGATCGAGTTGGTATCACACATAATATGTGTTGGTTTGGGTTGGTTTGTGACGTGAAATATCCCAGGAGAGAGAAAAAAAGCTTTTAAAAAATGTGATAGCGGATAAAAACAACGTCAGACAAAGTAACTGGAACTGTTTTGGATACACGTAACACCACTGACGAGCATGTTACCATCTCATCAGCCATCTGATTGATCACGGGGACCTCAACCGGGCATGTGCTATCTGCCCAGTTTAAGCGTAAAACGAACGTAGCAAATATGTTTGTTTTCGATGGCTTACCAACAGGTTAAACATGGTACAATGTTAAGCATGTGCGAAAGATGTTGCACTAATGGGTCAATGTTATAGATATAAGATCTTTTTTAAGGTCTAGTTAGGCAGCAATTAACAGTCGATTGTACAAAATAAGGTTGACTGCGAAAATGGTTATCATAATCCTGACCAGTTTGTAAGTGGACTCAAAGCCACGGGAGATTTAACCTTTCCATGAGACGTCGTTAGGTACGTAATGCAAAAGAAAGATCTTTGGCTTGCTTTGATCGCACACCGTGGGCTGGTCAGATTGGATAAAACGAGCCTGTGGTGACGGTAATTTCGGAAATACAAACAACAGACTTAGCGTAGCACTTAGCATGACCTATTTCGCGGCCAACTCACGCGTTCAGTATAGATCCATGCCAATTTTGAGTCTTCAGTTGTGGAATACACTTTCTGTGCCTACCACCTAATGTTGTATTTACCATTTCCTTTATTCCTGTGGAACGAGCTACATAGGCTGCACGACACGGCAGTTATGTGAACTTATTCGTTAGTTTCATCCAATGTGTCGTTTGTAAGTATGGGATTTTCACGAAAGTTTGACCCTGCATCTAGTTTTTTTCTGTTGAACGCTACCCATATTGGCCATGGTTCTAAACGGTCGTGGACTCCCGTTTAATATGACAGTTGCAGTGCGATTTTACTCCTATTCTTGACAGTGTTTATGGCTGACTATCAATAGCCTCTATTATTAGGACACGAGAACTGGGGGTTCAAGTCGGATTCCCACTATATGTTTACCACATTTTTAAATGATACAGATGTCAATCTTAGTAGAGCGTCTGCTTCTGGGTGAACGTATCACGTTCACTTCTTTGTGACTAGAATCGGACAACTTAGGTGAGTTTGTCTATTCGCACTAATATGTTGCTGTATGTTGGAATATATTGTTCCTACTGCTGAGTTTAAATCCACGCTCTTAATGTTTTCTGTATGTTGTCACTTGTAAGGCTCCCATCCATGTTGTATCTTGTTTTTTGGGTATCGCTGTTCCCTGTTCTATCAAATTCCAAATTTATTACATCTTTGTTATACTACCACAGTTGTTATGGTACGACAGATTGCTTCTGTGATTGGCGGAGAAGTGCAATACTATTGGTTTCCCATGGCGGTCCTCTCTGTTTGCAAGGAAAATGGTTTTGGTGGGTTCTTTCAAGTAAGTGTTAATGTCGAGTTTTATGTTTACTCCTGCATTTTATAGATGCTTGTTACATCAATGCCTAATTTATCGCTAACAAGTGGTCTTCTTACGCTCATTATTTTGAACAACTAACCTGAATTTTCGTTAAACACATTATGTTTAATTACCTGCGTATTCATTTCACTGACTCACTTAACCTGTACTGATTTTAATACATAATTCTGGTATACTTTGTGTAACTGAGAATGACCACAAATAGCTTTTTGCGTACCTGGCCTGGGAATACTGTGCAAATATGGGTCGGTTTGAAACAGTCCAAGAACCCAACGCTGGTGAAACAATTCACATAGTACTCAGCGTTTGGTGCCAGGATCAGAGGGGCGATTGCTTTTATACGACATCTTAGTGCGTGATTTGCTAGTAGAAAATTACCGAAATTTCACTGGAATGTATAACCATGAATACTCACAAAACTGGTAATTCCGTACTATATCGGCTTTCTCACAGTATCAAACCTGGTTGCCCTATCGGTTGAATATAATAGAGTGGGTGGGCGAAAATATTCTACCGCCGTTCCTTCCTATCAAATTCAGTTCTCAGACTCCTCCCGATCCCCGTTTCGAGCAGTTACTCTGCAGTTCCCCCAACAGTATAACTGATCATAGTATCACTGTCCCCGTAAATCCCACTCATCTTCTGGCCTCCTTCGCCTAGAGAGTAAGTTAATACAGGTGCTTTCAAAGTTCGCGCTCTGAAAACCTCAACAGGCCGCTTTCGCATGAACGTTAGGCTTGTTGTATACCGCTGCCTGCTGTGTTTCATAGACAAAAATACGGGTCAGTAATCAGCGTATGGAAATGACAGCACTCGCACCATCTACTATTTATTGCCGTCACTCGATAATAGTTCCCATATTCAAGAAGGGAGTCCGGGGTTCTTGAATATCCCCACGCCCTCCTAGCGTTTTGGCGTGCGTTATATTTTGTCGAGGTACTGCAGCTCGGGAGACACATTAGGAAAGACCAGGCAAGGTTTCGCCCTGGACAAGGATTTATTGTTCGGTCTTCTACTCTTCGCCAAATTTTGGAGTACGTACTATTGGCCAACACTTACCGTATTTCTTGACTTTAAGGGTGCGTTCAATTCAGTGGTTTGATATACAGTTTTAAGATCGCTTAAACGTAGTGATTTAGCGAATCCGTATGTGAACGTACCATAGGCGCTTTATTTCCATATTTCAGCTCAGGCTATGGTTTGGGGTGAATTATCTGACAGGTTCGTCACCGCGAGCGACTTGCGTCAAGACTGTCCACTTTGTTTATTTGTCATGTACGAAATAATAAAATACTGTCCAAGGCACTCACATGATGGTGGCATAGACCTGCCGCCTAGTCGAGAGCTGGCTGACCTTGATTATGCTGACGACAAGGTTTTGTTGTTTGACCATTTGTAACCAGCACAGACAATGTTAGAAGTTATTTCACATTCTGCTAAATCGATTGGAATACGCTTCACAGTATCAAAGTGCAAATTGCCCTTGCAAGATTGTTGTGATTACGTACGTTTCATGTTGGATCATGAAGTTATTGACGTTTTTGACTAGTTTGTGTACTTGGGAAGCTGCGTCAGCGGCGGCGGCGGAGATGCAGGGACTAAAATAGAGGCACATGTTTATAAGGCTGGGGAAATATTCGCCAATCTGGGGCACTTCTGACGACGAAGAGACATCCATCTGAGGCTTGAGGGTCGCGTATCTAATGCGACAGTGAGGGTTGTATTGTTTTATGGCATCAAGACTTGGCTAATCAAGGTAGAAGATGTGGACCGTCTTCAGGTATTTGGCCGTCGATGTCGCACACGATTATGGCACACGTCGGATAGCACTGACGAATAAGTGACGAAGCGATTAGGATCCAGGTATTTTGTAGTGAGCACCAGATGATTTCTTTTGTTTTCTCTCTGGGTGTGCACAGGCCTGTATGTTCAGGTCATGCACTGAGGAAGACAACTAATCGTCTGCCACACCGAATACTTTCTGCCGATAAATCGACCAAATTTCATAGGGTGTAAAGTGAACAGATGATCACTTGCCCAGTGAAGTGAAATAGCTCACCAAGAGGTTAGTCGGTGTAGGTCGGATTTGTCTTCTCGGCTACTGCCGTTACACCCCACAAATTATATGACTGGCTTAGTGGCTCAAATATGGTTTGACTGAGTTTTTTGTGAAGTAGATGCGCTTACTGACACGGAGCAGTGAAAGCTGTGTGGCAGCTGTTTTGCTGTTGACGTCTTAGTTTCACTTATAGTTATATTGTTTGTGTGCAAGGTGTAAACACCTCGTTGTTTTTTCTGAATATAGGTTTGTCTACTTTTACTAGTTGAGCCACTTCAAATTGTTCTTTTCCTTCTTGACTAAGAATTGTCTTTTCTACTCATGGTTTTATGACAGTTAAGCATCAATGAAAGCCACTGATGTATTGCTTTCTATGATGCTGATGATGATGAGAAGGAGGAGAAGGAGGAGAATGATCGCCATGCTGGACAGGTCAATAAAAATGCGTCTGGCGAACGGCACTTACACCCGTAGGTCTGTATGTCGCACTACAGAAGCGTCTTAAGGTGATGAGGCTTGACGCTCTAAACATGAAATCGCATAAATTTTCACCGTGGCCTCACTGCTGCTCTGTGAATAATTACCGAGACCAGCGGCAGTCCGAGCTGCGATATCCACATATACGACTCAAACTGTGAAAATGACAATAATGGTGATGGTTACCCTGAAATTCATCAACGCTCTGCCTCCCTCAAATCATTTATTGAAATATGCCACTGGCCATATATCACCCTACCTCAATGGCTAGAGGAGGTACTGGAGCTGTCAAATTCACGACTGACTCCTTTCAGATAGAAGAGTAGTCCTCATTTCGTCCGCCAGCTTGTGCAGTGATTTTCGGGACTCAGCATGATTTTTTTAAACGTATCCTTGTTATTCCCGAACGTGCCGGTTGAAGAAACTGTTGGTTGAGTCTTTGGTCATGTTGAAAACTCGACGTGGGTATTTCTTTCAACAAACCGCGTTGTTGCTCATATTATTATTATTATCCTTCCTCCTAAGCATCCAGTTTCAACTCACCGGGGAGCTCCGTAGGCAGAATGATGGCATAACAATGGATTCCCCACTGGACTGGGTGTTCCTGATCAAACTAAAGGCAAATGAAGTTCGCCATGCCATCATGAACTGCTTTTTTTACAGGAGCTACGTAGACGGTATATTTCCCTTAGCAGACGGTAGGAATGATACTGAGCATCCGTTATAGGATTTCATCCGTGCACACTCTAATATTATGTTCACAGTCGAAATTAAAAAAGACAGTAGGCTGTCTTTCCTAGGTGTTGCATTGCTTCGTTGAAGGGTCAGTTCATTAAAAAAATTTATGTACTGGCCACTTCACACACTCACGGTCTTGTTCCTCTTAAGCGTTAGTGGGACCGGGTTTACAGCTTAACAGGCATGACGCAAAATATTTCCCGGCTGAGTACTCCACAGATCGAAACTCTACGAATTCCAGATACCTCTCTCTCCAAAATGGAAATCGTGGCAGATTCCCAGGTGGCAACGTGCAGTCAGAAAAGACCCGTGGGCTCGACCAGATGGCGGATAGAATGAACTTTTTATAACTATTATACAAGAGGAGAAATTGCCAGCGAGATTATCAGTCACTGAATTTTTATTGCAATTGAGTGTGCCTATCCTGAGGCACAGGTTTTCTTATTGTCCTACACCTACCCGATATGGGTACCCTAACTGATTTTGTGTTTATCCTCCTCATTTGTTGTTGTCGGGCCAGCTACATTGGGAGAACCAAAGGACGGTCGTCGGGCAGGATTCATGAACAGTCCCTAAAGTGATTTTTCACTTGTTTGATAAAAAGCTCGTTTCTAGCTTGATCTTATCCCCCTTGAGTAACGCGGGTCATCTAGTGGAACCAGCTGAGGCATTCCGAGTTACCTACAGGATTAGTCAAGTTCATTCCAGAGCTATCAGAATACGACTGTTAGCAACTGTGAAGGCTTCTGTCATCAGACGCAATAGCTGACGTCTGCGTGCGCAAAATCAAACCTTTTACTTCCTCTGGCCAGTTATTTCCAAACCACTTGAAATCCGTACAAGTGTAAACCCTCTGACATCGACACATACATGTCTCACGATGGACATGTGTAACACTGGTACATTCACTAGCACATCCACCCTCCTTCAGTAGACTGTGATCTGCCCCACCTCCGATTTTTAATTACTTGTTGGAATTGTCTTGTTTTTCATATATAATTCGGACATATTATTTGATTGTAAAAGCCTCATGAGAATGACCGAAAGCAGCTATTTATTTCCTGTCATATTCGAAACCTTGCATTCCATTAGTCTAGCTGAAAAAAGCACAAAACGTTTGTTGAGAGATGGCTCAGCCATTTTGTGCTTTCTCATCAAGCTTGCAACGTGCAAATTGACGGGGCCTTGAACGCGGATTCCAAATCATTTCGAGTGAAACGTGCCTACATAGTGTTTGCTGCGATAATCATCGAAATGTCCGAAGTTGGAGATAGCTGCCCTTACTTTCGAAAAACGTGCCTCTATCCACAATACAGTTTTCCAAGTGCTCGGTATGCTCAGCTATTCACACAACAATTTGTCCTATCTAAGGCTGACATCAGTGTCATGGTTTTGAGTGGTACCTTTCACTTTACGTTCTAAAGACTGAGAAGAACGGGTATTACTTAAGAACATCTGCACGCCTTAGAAACAATATCTTATCAACAGTATGATCGTTCATATTCCCTCAGGTTATTACATCAGCCGCAAGATTCCAGATGGTGCAGACATTCTTCAATTGTTTTGTCTGCGAAATAATTGAGCAAGAATGAGTGAAGTGCCGCTACTTGACAAGCACTACTCCTTGTCCGTCCTCCATTGATATGCGTTGATGTATTAGAGCGTAGAAGATTACTCGGTAGGCAGTAAGCAGTTTGAATGCGTACACCGAGGACTACTTCTCATGGTTTGCGCAAGATAGGGGCACAATTATGTCTGCACTACGCACTGAATTGAGCATTGATATGATGTGATGCAGGAGGAACCTTGTGTATCCTGACTGAGTCAGCATGAAATTGAATTACATTTAACACTGAACAGAGTTTACTGCGAACGGATGGATGGACCAATAACAAGCCGATGAGAGAAGGACAAAGCATGTCTGGGCACGCCAGCCATAGTGCACACGTGACCTTCACAGTCGGCAGTTGTGAAACAGGAAGGTCCACGTGAGGGAGCGATTGTCTGTGCGCGTGTGTGAATGTACATGCAGCCGGATCTTTTCTGCTGCCTTGGCGTGGTGGTCAGGCTTGTGTG
>JTDE01022262.1:15612-29500 GCA_014338405.1 Paragonimus skrjabini miyazakii
TGTCTTGCGACCTGCTTTTCCAGCAGTATGTTGTTTTCTGCTGTTTGGTCAATTTTGAACGTTCTCTGGTCTTCCAAAATAGTGTTCATTTTTCTTACATACTCGTCCTTGGTCATGACGACTAAACCACAACCTTTATCCGGTTTAAGGAATACCAGATGTTGCATGTCTCTTAGTTCCTTCATGGCCCGATAGTGTTCTTGCTTTAGACAGCAGTTGCCATGGTCGTGATTACATAATGCTTGTTGTGCTTGTATGCGTGTCTAATCCCTGTCTGTCCTTATTTGTATGATGTATATAACTTGCATGTTTTACGTTTGCGACTGATGAGAGTAAATGAAATGTTAACATATCGCAATATATGTCTTCTTTCTGCTCTGATGAAATAATGAACTTTTACACGTGTCAAGAGAGAGAGTAACAATATATTACAGAATACTGCTTTGTTATTTGCTACATATTACACCAGCGGTATGCTGATAACGCCATAGGTCAGGGTTACTACGAAAATATGAAAACAGTTTGAAATGTGTGACATTTGGTTGTTGTTGCATGTAAAGAGGTTGAGTGTATATGAATTAAAACCATTCTTTGGAATTCAGGATTTGACTTAATATTTTTGCAGCTTGTTTCTCCTAGTGCATTTTATCGGTTCTAGTTTTTATGGCATCTTTAAGGTTCCTGTAGCTAAATAAGCCACGGTTTAATAATCAGCATGTTTTGTTTTTTTGTGTTAGTGTGCTTAATAACTCACCCCCTCCTCGGAAGCCTAAACTAGGATGCATTGAACAGTTTTACATTTTGTCAACCAGATATTCAGTTTTGAGGTGTAACACCAGGATTAGACGAATAACTGCGTCGTAACTGTCTCGGTTCCTCAAACGGTTTGTTCATTACTGAACGAATAAGATTGCTACCGTCGAATTGCGTTGACATGTTTATTTGCTACGTACCAATTGAGTATAACTACGTGTCCATGTTGCAGATTGCTGTTTGTGGTCTTTTCCCTACCACGCACTGACTGTACGATCTTCCACGAAGACGTTGAACAAGGCGTAGCAATAAATCAACGATCTCAAATCGTCAAAACAAGATAAGAACACCAGTTCCACGGTATTACTGAGCAAATTACCGGTGAATAATTGGACAACCTCAACAGTGTCGATTGACAGATCGTTTGCGGGAAGTGAATTACAGTTTGATGCCCAACAGGCTGAAGATGTGTTATAATCGCATAACGTGACATTCACGTCCACCGGAATCCTTCCGAGCAGTCAGTAGGTTCAGAAGCAATAGGAACGAGCCGAGCTCCAAAAAAGGGGATGCACGCACCACTTAGGTAAAATACAGTAACTGGCACCTGGCTATTCCCACAATTATCAAATTGACGCGGTAGAACAAAAACATTTAGGCCAAAGTCCAATTAAAGGTCAGAAACAGGAGGGGGTAGAAAATACGAAGGTAAGCGCCTGGGGGGGATAGGGTTGGGTCGAATTTTCGCATAGTTGAACTTCAAAATTCGACACACTAGCTAAGTTCTGGTCTGCACCTGTTCATATTACGATTTCCCAATTACCACAGTTTCCTAACTTGTTCCTGTTTTCATCTTCCTATCCCCTAGGGTCTCGTACCTAGACTATTGGGCGAATTAATTGCGACTGTAGCCTACTTTTCCGCTTGCCGCTTCATTCGTCGTGGGATTGTGGGCCTGAAACGGAAGCGAACTGCCTCTTTGAGTGCAGCCGAAGTGCTTATCTACTTTGGCCTTCGAAACTATGTTTATCCGTTCGAGGTGAGCGAATTGATTATGTGATTACTTTTCATATTTTCTTCTTAATAGTTGAACATGCGGACAGTAAAATTTATCTTTGTCCACATTCTGAATGTTTGTGAAAACAAATTGTCACCATGCAGATCTCACAACGCCTAATGGCTTCAATTAGAATGATGGGGTAGCACTAGCTGATCTATCTCGGTGTTCATGACTGACGTAGAGTTGGGTGACAGCTACTGACAGATGGAAGTAGCAAGTGGGGTACATCTGTAAAAAATATGATTAGTCGTTTAGTTTTAATGCTGTTATGCTCTTTTTATAAATTCATATTTTATTTATATTTACTATATTTCTTAATATTTTTATACATTGCAGAATTAGCATTGTGAAATTGGAAGTGTCTGTGGACACATTTTCAGACAGGGTGGTCAGTATCTAGCCTGAATCAGCAATGTTGTTAACTCTTCTTTTTCTCTTCCCTGATGTTCCCTTCGTCTTTATTCTCTGTGCATTTGTATTTTTTTCATTAATCCGCCTCCTCGTGAGTAATTGTTAAGACCAGTGGCAGCCCGGATCATTGTGCTCACAGGTGCGACTCAAAGTTTAAAACGGTTATAATTATCGTAGAATCTGTTATGATCAACGGTTATACGAAGTCTTTTATAGCAACTGTAAATCTTTTGATTCGGACAGAACAAGGCTGAATGTTTGCTCGGATCAAACTGGCTGACATACGTACAACTTACCACCAAATGTAGTCTGTGTAGGGAAATCAAGCGTTAACAGTTGGCACCTTACAAGCAGTACAACAAGCAGTTAAATTCGGCGGTGTGAAAGCAAATAAATCAGTTTTGCATGCCGATAAAGAAGATTTCGTGAGAGGAAGCATAAGGTTAACACACCCCTGCAGATACCAAGGTGACATGGTGCATAGTTTGTTAACATTCTGTCTGGCGACCGATTCTCTGGGGTTGTTGTGTTACCGCCATATTACTCGTAAAACCTGCAATAGTGAAAAGTTATTTATCGTTAATTTAGCTCAGAACCAACAATTTCGGTTGTGTTCCTTGGTACACAACTTTTGAGATCCTCGATTCAAGATGCGAATTCTTGTTCAGTATTTGTATCATCTAACAGAAGAGTTGGGCACCTCACGTAACTTTAGCGATCTTGGTTGCATAACGAAAAGATAATAGTGTCAGCGGGAGCCCGTAACTCTTGTGTGACCTGCCAGTGACTTAGCCGCATTTTCTTCCATTTTACGCTAACGTCACATCCTTCGATATCCCTTCTTAACTCTCTCACTTACGATTAGTACGAAGTGCATGTATGGTATTGTCCGCAAAACTCCACGCAACCTGTTTTCGACATACATTTAAGACAGATGTACTACAGTTACAATGCTCAGTTGTTGCTTTGATAGATGTCATTGCTAGTTTTCCCAGATAACCTTGCTATGGCAGTTCATCCACTGGGTGATTTTATGGACACCAGGTACACGGCATGTTGGTGAAGTAAGGGAATACTAATGTGATATTTCCTGGCTCCCAGAGTTGATATGTGGGTTAGCTGATAGAGCACATGTCGCATAAGGCCATGCGGGTCCTGCTGTTCGTTCAAATCTAGCCGAAGCCCTTGTTTTTCACAAATGGATCGCCCTACAATTGAGAAGTTTGTTATTACCACTCACCAGCAATACAATAAATTGCACTGCGCTAGTCGACTGAACAACTGTTTATCGGCTTCGCTGGTTGTGATCGCCAATCCACCCGTCATGATCTTCACGATTATAGAAACCTGTTTAAGTGCACCCAGGAGGACTTGACGGATGGCATAATCATGTTTCACTCAATGTGCACCAAAGAGAAACGCGCATTTTCACATGTCAACGTTGTTCTCACTTTTACAACAGCCCTGTCTGTCTAGCACATGCACCCAAATTGAGACTTTGCATAAAAAGGAGCTTTGTCATCAGTGCGTGAGAGTTTGAGCCTATACAGAGACGTCACTTCGTTTGGTGGTGAAACGTTTTTTAATCCAAGTACCAAGCTCGTCGAACGGCGGAACACCAGAAAGACAAATGTTATGTCACAAGTTTCAAGCAGCGCATTTTGTATTCTGCCAGTTGTTGGTACACTTTGTAGCTTCAAAGTACATCTGCGAAACTACTGATTACGGGTGTGTAGCCTTGCCTATTGAACCTGACCGTTTCGTGTAGCAAGCTACAACAGCCTGTTATCTGAAGTGGAACAGAAACCCGCATCTATTTGGCAATGACGACCTGCACTAATTTAGGTCATCTCTGGTAATTTCGAATTGCATCCCTGAGGCCTTAGCTGCGCATGTTCACAGTGACCGTAAGATTGGTGTTACTGTACTCGTAAATCGTCTTTAAACATGCGTGTATACATGCGTTCAGGAGCACACACACCGGATGACGCGGATACATTGTGAACGATGGTACAGGAGGACAAGCGAACTTATCCGTTCAGTTTGTAATGATCTTAAGAACTCAGATGATGGAACCACGTTTGTCCCGCTTTTTGTTTGTCTCTATCAACTAACGACACGGAGAATTAATGACAGCGTCGTAAACTGAGAAGTTTTCTTTTAACTAGTCATTGCTGTTCAACTCTTTCTCCCAGGTTGAGGGTTTCCTGATTCACACCGTTTGTGATTAAGCCACTAAGGAGAAGGCGACTACTCTGGTCCAGTGGTATGAATTTTGTTGTTTAACCGACTTGCGTGTAAGGTAAGGTATGGACAATTATTGAAGCACAGCAGTGAAAACCGCAAAAATGTTGTTTATAGCTATCATTTTACTTTCATTTTCAGCCATAAACATCTTGGTGTTGACTGTGTGAATTCAGATGTACAAGTTTCACCGTGAATTTCCTCTCTTTATCCGTAAACCAGGGTTGTTTTCTTGATTGTGTGATAGTTAAGCATCATGTGAGTCATGTGCATTGTTGAACAAAAACATGGGCTGTGATGGTTGATACCGCCTTGTAGGCGCTGATCGAATACGAATAGTACTGGATAATCTGAACGGAGTCAGACAGATATGAAAAGTATATGCTTCTCCCCTTCGGTTCTGTATATTTCTGAAGTTGTTCGTTTGGACTACTTAGGCGACTTTACTGAGTGCGATTTATCGAACAAGTCTGCACACCTTTCCCTTCTATACCTTGTGTCATAACCATCATTCATGGTTGGGAAAAAATAGAACATTGCTACGTGTTAATGTATCTCAAAAATGGCACGGTTTTTATTGATGTGTGCTATTGTTAAATGAAGCCACGCTTGACAGACTTCTGTTTTTAGTCTACCTGCTACACTTGCTTTGGAAAACTACATTTTTGGATGCAAAAGTGCCTTCAGTTCCGTAGTTCTGATTAGCGTGATTCCAATATTGTTCTAACCTACTGAAGCCAGGTGATCTGGCAAACGACTTATAAGCTGGCATCAATGGACCTGAGCGTTTTCATCTTTAAATATCCGATCAGTTTTACGGGATTATGTTGGAGATAGCCCGATTTACAATGGAACCTCACAGTTTAAACCATTAGCAATGAGATTACCGTTCTCCTGGAGCCAAGAGTCTATGCAGTTGACCCACACTCACATCCGAAAATCGTGGATGGAACGGAACTGTTCACATGCCAGTAGCTCGTGGACCAATTACGATGGCTTGGTGCGGTTCTCAGTGGATTTCTGCTGCTAGCGATTCGCTTTTACTCTCCTCTACTTTCTCCGTACTGTTGTTCTGGGCGCGTCTAAGGATCTCAGTATTCAAACCACTTATTCGCTCGGCATTCACAAACCTTCGAACATTTTAAAGTCTACTTGTAGAGATATAAGCATGACAGCCTTATAAATGTATGTATCCGCTGCTGGTTGTCAGTTGTTTGACTGAAGAAAGTGACATTGAGTTCATACTAGGCTTCTTATAGCTAACTCGCATCCAGAACAAATAAACAGAAGCCAGTGGTTACAGCTTGAATCCTTAGAAAGGCTACATGATGACTGGTCACCACAGAAGACATTCTATTTTGCACATACACACGTCTGATCCGTGCTATCCGAATGTTGTCAGTCAGCTTGTTTACTGCACGGCCAAAAGTGTATTACCGTCAGGGGTGGATATAACTAACAAATAATCTAATTTCTTTCCGTGAGCAGCCTGTTTTCGCGTTATATGCCTACAGGATTGAGAATCTTCGTCGGTTACCTTATTCATTCAATGTGGATTACAGATGGGTTGAATCGGCCCTTGTTCTCCACAAGATGGTATCTTACACGACGATAGACTAGAGTTCTCAGCTTATACCTATATCAACCGCCAAATGGATTTTTTGTCTCAGAACTTTGGTGATGTACATTGCTCGACGAAAATTGTATGTGTGCCTTTTCGTCTCTGAGGATAACCGCATGAAATTGAAACACGTATCACTGGAACGTTTTTCTTGTGTTGTACAAGATAGTGAAATGTATGTGCACTACCCGGCAAAAAGTGACTGGTCATCTCTCGTGAACATATTTCGGTAAAGCGATATCAACCTTTAAGTCTTGACCGGTCACCTTAAAACGAGCAGTTTCTAGCACCTACCGCCTACTACATGGTCACTATTCTGTTAGTATTTATTATTGCTCAACTCTTCTCGCCGATGAGTACATGTAGCGGATGTAGTAGGTTTGTAGTATTACGGTCTTAGTTGGCTGTGTGACCTAACTGATTTCAAATGTGTCCAATAGGATTAAGACCAAAGCAGCGTTCGCACATCCATTGTGCACTGGTCGACGCATGCCATACTGACCGAGTGCCGTAAAAGCCATGCATAACGTTTTTAACCCACATCAGTCACTGTTATCTATACCTTTCCGTTAATACTAAAATACGACATTCGTGTCAGGCTTCATTGATTCCTATCATTACGGTTCGATTCGACCTTGGATGAGCGGGAAATTGGAACAGGTTCGTCTCCACCAACTGACCTTTTTCTTGTCTTGATATCTGTCCTCTTCAGCCTTCTTCCATACGTTCTGTGATTTGGATGACGAGTCATTGTGTTATCCATCTCTCTTCCGTAGTTTGGGAAATATTAGAACTTGTTTGCCCATTGTTTTGAGTGGTGCACACGCAACAAACCACTTCTCGTTTCTGCCCTCCTAGCCCTGCTATGAAAACTGTGACATGCAACTCAGCTCCCACGGCCGATCACAAAAGTGCATGTTTACTGTAGTACCATTTTGCAAAGACCAGCGATTCGGTTACAACTATTCAGGTTCACAAAGTGTGCATGTATGGGTGATTGGCTGTGAACTACCACATGTGTTCGAACATTCCACTGCATCAAACTGTTGTCAAAAGAGCGAACGTGTGTGCCACCCACGTATAGGTTGACATTACTTGTCGAGCAGTACGTGACTTATGTGCGCACACACTCTCTATTCCGTCTTACCATATTGTGACAGTTCAAGTGTGACAGCAGTGTGGTTGTCATCTGGTGAGTTAGCACATCATTTGACAGGTGAACTTATCTGGTTAACTCATCATTTGTGCAGAATTGTGGTAACTGTGGCATATGCAGAGCACTGAGTTCTCTCTGTTCGGTTCGTGGAAATAGAGAAGAGGTGTGTCGAAATGTTAGCGGTTTGATTAACTTCCATCAATCACTATCGCAAAATCAACAATTTATGTGAAATGCGTGTAGCGAACACACATGGACGGATATGCGTTGATTGGACACACCACTCCATAATAGGGCGCTCGATTGTGGCAATTTTTTCTGCGCATGTAAGCTTGATCAGTGTTCTCTGACTGGCGTTGTTTTACTGGTCGCTGACAGTTTTTGGCTGTCTAAGTAATGTGTTTGTCAAATTAACGGGGTCATTTTTGGGAAGATCATGCGTGGAACTCGATGATACTGGAGCCTCCCTAGTTACCCGAGTCAACAGTTCTCATGATACGTCTGATGTTAACTGCCTCTTCTGCTTAACCAGATGGCTGGATTGTGTATGGTGTACCCTCTGTTGTTCTTCACACTTTCAGCTTACTGGCTGTATCCAGTCTGTACGAGGTGCAAAGCTGGTGGCTGCAGCGGAGTCTAACAGGTTTTCCGACTGGCGATCTTTAGAGCGTCACCTCACTTCTTCTGGCCAAGCAAACCGCGGTTGGTTTCCCTTTCTTCGCAGCCATGTGCAACCCAATCATTTGTCTCAAGTGAACTAGATCTCCCCTGCTGTCTTATCTACCCGTTCGTGTATGTGTATTTCCCATATGCAGAAGCACATTTGTGACTACCGTGTGTGATTGTCGATAACTGGTAGTGGTTATCTTAACGAATCATTCGGTTGCATTTTAGCGTTTCTTTCAAATAGGCCAACCCAACGGTGTTGTTCTTTCGAATTCTATTTGAGAGTATGTGTGGTTATTTCGATTGCCTTCGTTTTCGTTTCTTTCGTTTTGCTTTTATTGTTTTAACCAGTAGTTTCTCGTGTTAGACGTTTTTGCTTGCTATCTATTTCGAACTCGTTTTGTCACTGCTGGCTAATCAACTGACCCTTACTTAGATACCTGGCATTTTTCGTGTTCATTTGTATCTTTTTCTGAGAGCCATTAGTTCAATTTTATCTCAGTTGGCCGCTTGAAACAAGTTACTATTTATCTTGGTTATCAGATTAGTGAGTGATACTGAAATTGAATTATCCTGTTCAATACCTTGTTTTAACTCATTTCTTGGAATCCTTTTGCCGATCATGGTCGTTTTCCGACTAAAGTAAGTGGACATTTGTGCTTTCTGTGTCGTTAACTTGATTCTAGTTCATTCACACTTTAACCTTATTCACCGGTTATTGATTGGATTGACCAAAAATATTGTGTTCATTCTCCTATCGAAAGTATCGGGTAATCTGAACACTGTCCACACGAGATTGTGGTTAATCATTTGTATGTAGTTTTTCAGTCTAGTCGTATGGTGATCTTACTAGCTTTGTGATTAACAAGCTCCTATTATAATCACGTACAGCGGATTGAAAATTCTGGCTCGGACAAGGATAAGCTCTAGTAATAATAAGGAAACTCGAGTCTCGGACTTACTTTTCAAATGGGCAGCTGAATGGCGTATCTGAAGGCGAAGACTGTGATTGAATGTGAGTGTTGTTCAATCTGTAGCAGTCTATATCCCAAAACTTTATCCGTAACTAAGTTAACTTGTTATGTTTTGAAATTTATTGGCATATAAGTCCTGATTTCTACGAGAATATTCAGAAATGCGCTCGATTGACGTTGAAAAAAAACTATGCACATAAAGCCAACTCGCACAACAAACAAAAACAATGTTAGTGCTATGAATGGTCGATTTCCCTCGGTATTCATTGTGACTCGCGCGGTCAACCTATCGCGTGACTATCGTAAATGCGTTCGCACTATGCAATGTCTGCATACCCCATTCACTATGGTTTCAAAAACGTCCGCTTTTCCACCCACGTATAACTTTACCTATCAATGGTGGCGGCCAAATTCAATGTTAACTGACTGGTTTGGTTGTTTCCTGACAAGTTCTGTGGTCTAACCTCGCGTAATGGGTTACACTTACAAGTATTTGCGTTAAACTTGGTGATACCAGGAAAATTTGCGACTACTGGGTGGATATGTTGAAGTACTAGGAGATCACGGTTGCGACTCCCCGACCTTTGTGACATTGGTAATTTTCCCAGGTTACTGCTGAGCATTTCCGTTTGATGCGGCAACATTTCTGTCACAGCATCTGATGGACTTGGAACTATAGCGTGAGTTTGCGAATTGTTGGGGGTACGGTTGTACGGCCTATGAGTGCGGATACGGACTAACTATCAATGAAAAGGCGGATAACGGTGATGGACAACGAGTACGAACTGTCCGAGGTCAGTTAGTCTCTTCCCATCAACCCGAGGCTACCACATGGACACAGAAAAATAGACTGGCTTCTTTATGTCACCCAACCCGAAGACCACATGGTCACAAACCCGTTCGTGCTTATAGGGTGTGCGACTAGCAACAAGCAAGGTCAAAGGGAATGGACCAGACAGCACAGTCTAGGCGTGTAGTCGGGATGACAACAGTTGTCACGAGGGCTTAGGCGTTCGTGAAGACCGGAGCAGTGCACGACCATGGCAAAAGTGAAGGTCACTCACAAGTGAACCTTGTTAGTCTTCTGATCACACAGTATTCTCGGAAAACTGGCGACTTCTCCGACAGATACTCACGACGTCAACAGGCAGCTGAACTGATTCACTCAAGAGCATGTGACCTCTGAATGCCAGAATGCTACGGATGAAGTTAGATGGTCATTGTAGAAAGAGTTGTCAAAATAACGCACCGTCTACTACCTGTTGCAATCTCCGCACCCGTTGCGATGGTTGTGGGCTATTGTCAGTCATATAGAACAGTATTCACACCAAGACGAAAAGATCACGATAAATATGCTTACTGACAGAGGGATAAAATGCATACATAGGGCTCACCAGTTTAGGCACTGGGTTACCAGTAGAAGCAGTTCGCAAGTACGGTGTGATAAGTCGTTAAACATCTAAATACTATCAAAAAGATGTGCAAAGAAACTGTAATACAAATAAAGATCAACTAGTCGCTACACTCACAGTGGCGGCTTGGACAAAAGATAGAGCTAGTGAAGTGTTAGGTGGAATCCTGCAAAGGTCAGTGTAGTCATCCAGAGTAGTTAAACACTACTCCACGAAGCAATGTAGTTGTCTGTTCTTACAATCCAAATTGGAATTTTCATAACGTCATGTGTATACGGTCAGCCAATACTGAAGTTGTATAAATGTTTGATCTTGTCCTCAATCCTTCGGAAAATATTGCTATAAATATACTTCAAGGCTCACTTTGTTCTTTTTGCTATCACTGTTGTCTCTAAAGGGATATTTCTAGACATTCGCCACCTGATAGCCCGAAACAGTCAAATCAAATCATTTTGCTTAACATGTTTTTGTGATATCTCGGAAACTTGACGGCGTTCTGTTGGCAGTTTTAGTAATTACTAAAAAAAGAGCAAAGCTGCCGACCATAGAATTAAAGTGGTTTGTACGATACGATTTCACGTTGAATTTAGTTGGTCTGTTGTGACGGCATTATCGATGACTTGACGTTGAGGCTTACACTTATGTCGTTCAAACTGGTGATTTAGTTTACTCGGTCATTTCATACTCACGTACAGTTGAAGTGATAATTATTCCATTGCGTTGTTTTTGTATCGTAGTTTTCGGGCATACTTTTTACGGTGACCGACGGTTTGTCTTTAGTGGTTGTCTATACTTACCAAGCTTCGAATTTCGTTTGGATTGACAATTGCGTCAGTTGTTCGTTCACGTGTCTGTTCTTGTTGTTCCACTGAGGCCGTTTGCGGCACCTGTCGTGAAAAGTTCCACACTAACCTCACTGGATTTACAGTGGGTCAGCACACGTTGTTAATGAACAGCTGCCTCAGAATTGTACGTGTTGTATAGTTTCGGATATGTTCTATTCACTGTGTGTTTCGAGAATATACTCGCTATCCAGAACATGGTGATCGACATTCCGAAGCAAATCATCGCCTCATTGGAGATACGCATTGTGCATCTAGGAAATTCATTGCTTCGGCCGGTAGCACTTTTAGTCGATTAACAGCCACAGACGTTGGGTTAAGTTCATGAACTCTGTGCCACAAATCTGTTGTTGGTAGCGACTAAGAAAACCATAAACTATGAAAGGAGCATTGGTTCATAAAGACAGGAAAGAGAATAACTCGATGATAGATTCCATACTCCAGAAAGAAATCAGGGGCACTGACAATTGTCATAGTGAGGTTAGCACTGTTCTAGTCATCAGCAAGTTGTAATGTACGTTTCAACCACCTCAGGTAGCCTTCCTCAGGAGTGTTGTATTCGAACTCACATTAACAATGAAACAGGGGTCACAAAATTACCCAACATGTCGACAAAAACCGTATTACATGTTTGTTTGTGTTGCGACATGACCGATGTTCGAGAGATCATCGAATCACAGTGGGGAAAGCAAAACCAACGCCGGCTGTTCGGTTTAACATTTTTATCAACCGGGTAGTCAGCTCGCGGAATAAATTCCCCGCAAATGTTGTCCAGGACTCGAGCGTGGATGCATCAAGGAAGGAGAGATATGTATGTTGGAACAACCTTTCTCCTATTTTTTATTAACTTGTACGATCTTGATTCTGCCTTTGAAGGCAAATATGATTTGTAATCTCTTTATTTTCTAATCTCTACCCATAGATAATCACATGAGTGCATTGCCTCAACAGAAAACGAAATTTGGTCGACCACTGAATCTCATCAGTATGGCTTCAGGACCTCAGTAGATAGGCGTCCATCAAACCAAGTGATTTCTACTTTTACGGTGATTAAGCACATTCTTCCCATTGTGGGTAAGAAAACATTTCAAACGCTTTACGGGGTTTCTATAAGGTCGCTCCTCGAGTGTGCTAAGCAGGTCATGTATATCAGCCTAAGGAATGACATACTGGCCGTTGAGCGTAACCAGCTTGCGGCTACCAAACCACCCATGGGCCATGGAGATGCCGCGCACTAGCCTCGACTTGAAATTTTTCATATGCATCCCCTTCAATTTCGATAAACCTACGATGATGTGACTTTAACGCTTCTCGTTTAGAGAGGGGTCGCGTTGAGCAGTTCTACACCATAGCGAATGATGACTGCCGGCGTGTGGAAATTCCTCCACAAAGTCACACCATATTTGGTGGGTTACCCAATTACCATAATTCATATATATGTACAGATATATATATGTATATATATATAGAAAATGTACAGTCAGTGATCGTACTCCGTGTAGTGCGCGTAACGAAAGGGTGGAGTTCTACGCTAGCGGAAATAGGGCATATAATTGAGCTAGAAAAACATGCATCGCCAGGAAGTGTTAAATCGTACAACAAAATGCCGACAAAAATTAAGATACTAACTCAGCCAGTACAGCCCAGAAGTGCCGAGACGCTTTCGTCTCGACTTACTCACTTGAAACCCTTGGCTAATCATCTAGAACCCTACCTGGGCCCACCAAGTCTGTCACACTGCCCTATGGCAACTCCTTGGCAAACGCTTGGCTTATCCCGGCAGCCAGGACTGGGCGCTCGGTCTGGTTGTGCTCCATGCTCCACTTCCCGGCCAACTGCTCTAGTCTGGTCAGGTCATTCTGCTGTGTGAACGGAACGGGCTTGACCAGACCATCGTGAAGTAAACTAAGCGACGGATTGTGCATACACCTACGATTGCGGTTAAGTGTGGGACTCAACGGATGTGAAGATGCGCAAGAAAGCACGTTCTCAAACCAACAGCAGTGTGTTGGAACTGGTCTAACAGATTAAAACCCAGTCTGTGCTCACTATCGAAAACCGATCCATAATGAAAAACAAGGACCCGAGGCGTGGGCCCTCGTGTGTTAGTACCGAACCTGGAAAATCAGGTGTACAGAGAAAGCACGTCAAGCTGGCGTGGCACGGAGCGGGTTGTGATTGTGGTTCCGGGACGGATATTACAAAAAAGACAGCTTGAGTGAGGCAAAAGTAGGTAAAACACCATGATCATCATAAACATAGAGGTGAATGGAACTATCAAAAATGTCATTTATTATTGCCGCCAAATAGCTCTCCCCCAGAAGGCTAGTAAGTAGTAAACAAGCCTTCGTTATTCCAGAGAGATGGGGAGAAATACAGACAACATGTCTTTCTGGTTGATCACAGATACAGGTTGGTACACATGTAGAATAATGAATAAAGTTCAGCGAAGAGTCGATCAGACAAAGAGATGCTGCCCTCGAAAGGTTCTTTTATTTAAATACTCTACCCTTCGGTGCGTTTCTTCTCTATCGCAACGGGCTGACCAACCCAAACCCAGCGAGGTATGGAACGTCGGTAGTGGTTGAAGAGACCGCTAAAACGACGAAGTTGTTCAAAGGAACTTGGCTCGGGGTATTCACGGGTGGCTTTAATCTTAGACCTGAGTGCGGCGATTCCATTTTTTGATCTCTTGTGACCCATGAATTCTATTGTGACCCCACCTAGTTCGCATTTAGTGGAACTAACT
>JTDE01022263.1:0-10230 GCA_014338405.1 Paragonimus skrjabini miyazakii
GTCGACGAAGTATAATGGATGTCAGAATCCTAGAAACGACTGGGGTCAAACTAACTCCCCTATAGTTTTCGGAAGAGCTCCTGAGACCCTCTTTGAATATAGGGACTATTATCGCGTGACCCCAGCAAGGAGGGATGGTCTCCGTCATCCACACAAGTTGAAACAGCTGAGGCAATGCCTCAACTAACACCTCTCCACCTTCTTTAAAAAGTGCCGGCACGAGATCATCTGGACCAGCAGCCTTATTACGATTGAGAGCCGAGATGCAATTGCGAACCCGTCTCAGTGGGTGCTACATCACAAGTTTGTGGTGGCAGCACGGCAGAAGCAGGAGGCCAGCTAAATTGACCCTCAAAGTGTTCCGTCCAACGTTCTAACCTTCTGGACTTATTAGAAATTAGTGTGTCATGTGCCTCGCTGATAGCTTCACTGACACCTGGGACCAGCAGCACGGATCAGCTTAAAGAGTTTGCCGGTGTTCCCTGAGGCAAAAGCGGTTTCCATTTCCTTAACGTTTTCCATTAACCAAGCCTCATGATCAGCCTTTAGACTACGTTTCAGTTTCCTACGGATATCTCTTCTAGACTTATTATGTGAACTACCAGGAGGAACCTTCCGTCTGGCTTCTAACAACTTCAGAGATTTCTCTGAGATCCAATGTTTGTTAAACGCATGTACCCCTGTGCCGCATGCTACATTGCCTGCTTTCCGAATAGCCTGTGGGGTTTGTGTCCAGCAGCTATTAGAGTCTTCGGAGTGAGAACTACTAAGGCAGCTTTCTAAGCTGGTTTGGTATTTATGCTTTATCGATGGTAAACCCAGTTTCTCAACAGCCAGTCGTTGCTGTCGGTAGGGTCGTTGTCCAGCAAAAGTAAGAACAAAACGACAACATACCAATGCATGATCTGAGTCCAAGTACGTGCTCCAATAAGAACGACAATCTTGAATGCAACCACGCCACTTGTAACTAACAGCGACGTGGTCTATCTGAGACCAGGCCTGATTCGCAGAATGCGGGCGCCAAGTATAGCAATGACATGCACGATGCCTAAAACTGGTGCTGGCTAAAAATAGCTTATGCTCAGCGCACAGCTACAACAATCGCCCACCATTATCTGATCGATGTGGCGCTATCCCAAACCTGCCACCGAAACGAGATTCGGCCTCACCTAGGTGGCCGACCTAAGCATTCATATCTCCCGCCAGAACGACCATATCAGAGCCACGTGTCGACCGAAGGAGGCCAGATCCGAATAAAACGCGTCTCTGATGCCGACGTCACTACAGTCAGTAGGAGCGTGAGCAGACACAATGAATAAATTCCTGAAAGTCTTGCGTCTAGAGCTGGCCTTAACAGAACCTGCCAAGCGGATGGCACAAAGTCTACTGTTAACAGGAATCCAATCTATCAATGAGGCTGCGGCCGTCGTGCTAAGGACTGTACCTACTCCAGCCTGACCTGTAACAGCGGTTGTGGAGTCACCTGAAGTGGATAACCAGCATAGGATAGACAATGCGGGTGCCGTTAGTTCCATACGCTGACTACTGTCATGGATTATAGTTTCCGAGATACAGCAGACGTCGACATGCAACGAGTCTAACATTCGTGCAAGAGCGGTCTGTTGACCTATTTGTTTTAGCGTACGAACGCTGAAAGCACCTATATTAATTCGCATTCTGGGTCTAAGCAACGGACGAGAGAGGCCTGAAGCTAAATGGCAAGAGACGGAACTTACCGGCTCAGTGTTACCACGGTTAGCTACATCTGCTGTGGGACCTGTGGAGTAACTATTAGAAATGGAGGTCGGGAGGGTCCTGAGAACTAACTTTGATGGGACAGTGGAGGAGGGGTCAGCAGTAGCATGTCTTCGCCTAGCCACCCTGCTGTATGCAGCAGTTAGGGCGACCCGGTTTATACTGCGAGACGGCCGATGTAGTATGGAATTAATTGTGTTGTGATTATTCATGGTTGTGTGTGGGCTGAGATATTGCCAGGACGACCAGACCTAGACAGAACGATTAGGGTTCTCAACCTTCGGCTCAAAAGCCTGTATCGGAAGGCAGCGGGTGGGTGGCAGTGTATCAGAACTGGTACATTTTCCGGAAAAAGATGCCAACCTTCCAACCCCTAACCTGGAGGACCAGGAGACTGGTTTGTCAGACCTCTACCTATTGGTCTGCCTGGCATGAGTGACTCTATCGGTGTGATGGCCACACCGTCCAGTTTAGCCCAACAGGTCATCGAGATGCGCAAGTCGTCACACCGCGTCAAGGTCCAGTCTCGTAGTGACAGAGAAAGGATTCTCTGGGTGTTGTTCTGAGTGTTGTTCACCAAACAACCACATACTATCATACATAATATAAAAATTCCGAAAATCGACTGGGTTCGGCCTAAAATTACTCAGTCATAATGAGATACTCGAACAGATGGATTTAATCGCGAACCACACGTACATTTGCTTGTACAAGGAAAAATACTGTCCGCACCCTAAAAGCATGGTCAAAACACGTGCAGCTTTCAACTTTCCCAGTTAGAGCCAAATACAATTATGACGTCTCAGAAGAATATGCACCCGGTAAATCAAAGTACCACAGATAAGTCGGCCTTTAGGAATTTTGTCGGTAATGTGAAGACCACCAAACGACGCATCGTTTCTAACGGTTCAGAGGCATACAGACCCGTTAACCTTATCACATCAGCCAGTCATCTGGGTAAAATACCTTTCTGACTGTAGTATCCAAACCTTCAACATATGAGTACCCAAACACCATAAGATACTGATACCTGTGTTAAATGTAATTTTTTAAAAACCAGGATGTGATGTTAAGTTCATACCAACCAAATTACCCAACCATTCGTCATTAATAGGCAATCATTAAAATTACAGTAGTTTTAGTTGCTTTTGACAAATAGTTTATTAAAAATCAAAATGAACAGGGGAAAACAACCGTAAATGTAGGAGCCACCAGAAATGAACAGTGTAGGCTATCAACGTGCAGAAGCGCTTAAACTGGCCTGTTAGTAACAAATCGGACTAGACGGGGTCGTGCGCGCCAGGTAGCAAAAATAAATCAGACAGAGTTGATAAACAAGGATCACAAGTTGACTGAAACCAGTCTGATCAGATTTCGGAAATGCCCGGGGCGGATCGCCGTCTGGATCGGTTACAGATACAAGCTTCTTTACGAACCCGTCGAGTGAGCAACTGAAGTAGGGAAAAAGCGGACATTGCAACATTTGATGTCAGATCGACACCACCAGCAACTTAACGGAAGCAAAACTGAAGATCCACGTGATACATATATATGCCACACCTAGCACAAAACAACAGGCCTAGTTACCATAATAGATGGAAGGAAAAACGACAAGAGTTGGGTTCGCCCTAGGTGGGCGAGCATTATGAAGCACGAGGTAACGACCAGAGACTAAACGATTGCTTGCCAAACAAACGAAGGGGTCGGGGTGTCAGAAATACACACTTAACACGAATCGGTTGGAGTCTCGGTTAGATCACACGCTTCAGTTATCCAACCAAGTTACGAGCACTGATCACGTAGGCGAGACGAACTCCATTTTGAGCTCCCCATGCAATCTCCGTTACGTTCAAAATGTTTACTGTATCTGCGCCCAACGGTGACATTTTGTTCTGGTCCACGGGGAGAAGCTCTACAAACGGCGAGGCAGTTGCTAGCTAGCAAGTATACGAATTTCAATCAGATGAAGTACAGCTAAAACAAGTGGACTAAACATATTGCAGCATATATATAATTTACATCGCATAGTACACATATGCTTATCAGTATGGACTGGGGAACGAACGGAAATGAACACACAAGGCAAGCATATTTAGCACACTATAAGCTCGTCAGACTACTGATTGCGACCCTGTACCATACCTTATAGCATTGCTAATTATGGCTTTGGGAATCGTCTGAACAACAACCACAAGCGCACGTCGAGTAGAATGCAAAAAAAATGTTGAGCTAGCCATTTCGCGCATGTATACCTGGTAGCCGCATCGTTAGGTCTAGGTCACCCTGAGAAATACGAACGAAACTCAAGCGAATTTGGCCGAGCGTTTGAACATGATAACACATTCGTGCCTAACTTGAGGTCAATGGCGCAGTGATCAACACAACTGTCTCGTGAAAGCATAGCCGAAGTCTACATCCCGGCTGTAGCAAAAATGTATACAACTGGAGAGCCCTGACGACAGTGAAACTCCAGCCCAGTGCTTCTTTTCAAAAGTATAACGTTTAATTTACTGTAATCACAATCTTCAACTATTTCTCAGTAAAAATAGTGACATTCCTCTAAATGACACCAGTTTGTCTGACTGATTTTCGGGTAAATTTGTCTATCCGGTCGTCATTATAACTTTTGTTTAAAGTAACAAATCACTGTCATTCATTTTTTACAAGTAACCACGGTGTCCGGTAGTCGAGTTTCATTATTGGAGGGAGTTTCCCACAAAGTGACAAAACAATTCGACTGAACAGATGGAAATTTTCTACTGCAAAAGCCAGTAAAACATGTAACGGACACTTTAAGATTAAACAGAATTGCCAGAAAAAGATGAGCATTCCATTAATACTCACCAGAGCTGCTAATCCTAATGCGGTCATCAGCATGGCGAAAACGGCTGTCCATCCGTGGGGTTTGAGTAAACCACACAAAAGCGGACCAAGCGCGGAACCTACAAAAACAGAGAGCAAAAACCGCACAAAATAAATATACATACAGAAGTAATATAACAGGACGATCTGCTGCCTGCACGAGCGTCTCTTGTCCAATTGGAAACTAACGCGCCATACTCTTGACAAAACCATCACAGAATTTATCGATATTTCTAGAATATCGATCGAGCCGCCAGTAGTCATGCGACATTAACTAACAGATTGTTAAGGTTCATCAAATATATAGCACTATTGACATTGCACGTGATAACCTGATGAATAGGATCGCGAAGGAGTTAGTTTTACCGTGGCATTAAGGTAGCAGCATTGAATAGTAGTTTTGACTAGATAAGAAAGGTCAAAACAACAGTTGTGTACAGTAGAACAGTGTTTACTATTGGGTGACTTAAGTAACCCACTGGTCTGCTTGATATGGAAGAACGAAAGCATAGATTATGTATACAGGATGATGGCACAGATGATGCACTCCCCTAGAGACCGACGTGCAACAACTACGGTAGGGTTATAACTAACAAAATCCAATAACTCTTTAACAGTGTACCCCAAATAGATCAACCCAATATTTTGCATAGTAGAACGTGACGTACAATGTGATGCTATCCGCAAAATAAAACTTGACAGCTATTGGCAGATCAATATTCCATACTTAATGTTAGACGCTTATAGAGGGATCACCAGGATAATGAGTGTTACCCTACATGCACTTCAAATTTAAACCCTCCCACCTGAAACAATCGAGTACAGTTGTAAGATATCCGCACCAAATTTTGTACGAATGAAGTCAAACAGTTTGGGCGTCGTGTTTAACATGTTATTGATAAATGGATTGAGAATAACACAACGTTATGAGCAAGTTGTAATACTCTACGTTTCAACCACCTCGGGTGGCCTTCCTCAGGAGTGTTGTAATCGATTACAACACTCCTGAGGAAGGCCACCCGAGATGGTTGAAACGTAGAGTATTACAACTTGCTCATAACGTTGTATTATTCTCAGTCCATTTATCAATCGAGTACAGAACTAATGTAGTAACTTACCAATAGAACCCGTGCCATCGATGATGCCCGTCACCGTTGCTAAGGCCCGTGAGCTCGAACGAAGTGATGGATGAGTACCAAGATCGGCCGAAACAGCTGTGGTAATCAACGCGTATGGTCCGTTTATCAATAACCCCAGAGGGATGAGTAAGCCTAAAACATAGAAGACAGTCAGCTTAGAGAGGGGATGCGAACAGTCAAGGACAGCAAGACGGTGGGCAGCGGAGAAACAAATGTGGACATGCGGTTCCTGTGCACAAGATTCCGTGACTCCAGGAATCCGAGTAAGTGAAACTGAACTATGATTAAAAAAAAAGCGAAGCATAGTTAATTTGCATGCCTATAAATGACAAAGTTGTGAGGCTAGGCACCAACCACCTTGGCTGCCTTAGCATCTTCACCGTCACCATCGCCCTAACCCTCTGCTGACCCAATTCATTTCTCATTTGTCGGCCGCGTAATCCAAATAGTGTTTAGCGTAGCATACGATGAGTCGGCACCCTTAGCACATGGTCCAACCACACACTTAAAGACTGAATAAAGCAACTCATTTGTACTCGTTACCAAATAACAACATTCGTAATTAACCACTGATGCCACCCAATGCGGGCGATCGAACACAGGTATGGACATCTGAAGACAGTTCACGTCTTTTATCCAGAGCGGCCAGGGTGCGCAGTTGTGAAATAGCAGTCCTCGCGGTTGCTTTACATACATAACCCATAAGCTTCACAGAGATGTCTCTTTATCACCCGTGATGTCCTAGAGTGGCGAAAATCGCTCTAGCTGTCTATTTCATTGTTACAGCTCCGAAACTACAGATGTAGCTTCCTAAGTACACAAAACTAGTCACCAACCTCCATAATTTCATAATTCAATATGAAACTTATGTAATCACAGCGGTTTTGCAGAGATACTTTGCAACTAAAGGCTGCGATGCGCAAAGTAGCGTCTAACATTGTCTATAATGCTTGGAAATCGTCAACCTAATAAAGATCAGTCAATCTTTCACCACGTAGGTCTACAGTAACATTTTGAGGGTCGTATATGACAAAATTAACGAAAATGGTGAAGGTTGACAGCCTAAACGTACGCCGTTGTTAGTACTTTAACTTGCAGTTTACTGCAGAACCAAACCTGAGCGGAAGCACCGAAATAACGAGCCGGCGGTGCACTCACACATACATGTTCAGCATACCCTTGTGCCTAAGGCACTGCAGAGGTTTACAGCTATCCATCGGGACGAACGCATCTCTACAGTAGGGAAAAATCGGTAACTGCTGGACGATGGTGTGTATGATGTTATTTCAGAGTTTAGCGGAGAATGAAAATTCCATCAATACATCCTCGCCCAAAACGAAAGCTTCCCCGTTTCTCCCTAACGTATACCTCCCGAGCTGCAATGAGCCTACAGAGTATAACGGATACCAAAGTCCTAGTTGTGACTGGGATTTAGCAAGAACCCTTGGCTTATTTATTGAATCTTGGAAAAGAAACTGAAACAAATGAGTCAGTCTCTAATGACGCCTTCCAATCTATCGTGAAAAGTGCCGGCACGAGTTCATCCGACCCCGTGACTCTCTTGCGTTTCACAGCCGAAATGAGTCGGCTGATGGGTGGTTCTACATCTGCTGATTGGGGTACCACAGCTAAAACAGCGAGACTGTCAAAGCGGTCCTCAAATTTTACGATTTGTTACGGATGAGGGTACCGCCAGCCTCGCTAGACGTTTTACCACAAGACAGACTTCGTGAGCTAGTAGTACGGATAGGCTTGAAATGTTATTTAAAGCGAAAGCAGTTCCACTTATTTAACTTTCTCAGTTATTCAAGCATTACGATCGGCAATCTATGTACGATCTTATTTACGGATATCCCTCCTAAACTTGTTACATGAACAGCCAGTGGGAATATTTCGTCCACCATCTAACAGCTATAAGGAGTTCTCTGAGATCCTAAACACGTTTAACTCAAGAACTACAGTACTGCATGTTACAATACCCGCTTCATGAATGGCCTGTGAGGTTTGCGTCCAACTGCTATCAGGGTTATTCTGTGTCAAAATCTTAAACTTATATTGTGGGCTAGGTTGGGACCTATGTTTTGTCGCCAACCTCATGAGTTTTCCAACAACTGGCCATTGCGATCGGTAGGGTCGTTGCCCAGCGAAAATAAGAACAAAAAAATAATGTGCCGATAAGTGGGCTAAACCTAAGTATATGCTCCAATAAGAATAACAGTCCTGAATGGAGCCAAGCCACCGAACTAACAACTATGTGGCATACCAAAGACCAGGTCTGATTCGGAGAGTGATGGTGCCACGATGAGCAATGGCGTACAAAACAGTCGTCGCTTATAAGCAGTCTGTGTTTGGTGCACAGTTACAACAGTCGACCATAATTATATAAGCGAAGTGAATCTATCCCAAACATTCCATCTAAACAAGACGGCCTAACCATAAGGTTCGTAACTCCGGCTAAAGTGACTATAACAGAGCTACGCGTTGCTCTAAGGAAAGCGGACAAATATGAGTAAAGGGGGTCTTTGACAGCTATGCCATTGCAAACAGCTAGGACGTAAGCGGATACGATAAAAGGAGTCCGGCGAGTGGCATCTAGATCTAATCTTAGCAGAACCTGCTAACGGAGCGACACCTAGTCTACTTCCAGCGGAAATCCGACCTACCATTGCCGCTGTGGTCATTATGCTCAGGATTAAATCTATTCCAGCCTGAGAGGTGGCGGCGGTCGTGGAGTCGACCGAATTGTGGACAAACATTCCGGGTGTCGTCGGTTCGACAAATTAGCTACCGTTCTCAAGTATAGTCTATAAAACGCAGCAGATATCGATATCCAACGAATCTAAGATTCAAGTGCGGTCTGTTGACTAAGCTGTTTTAGAGAGCGAACACTGAAACTGCTTATATTAATTTGTCGCATTCGAGGGCTACCAGTGATGTAACCCCCTTTACTCAACACGTTGTACGCAGTAGACAGGAGGACGTAGTATACGATGTGAGACCACCGATGCAGCGTGAAATTATTAGTGTTGTGAGTATATACTGTATGTATGTGAGCTGAGATACTGTCACGGAGCCAAGACCTAGATCGAAGAACAGGAAGAATTCCCAGTGAAAGTCTATGGCCCATAAGAGAGTGAGTGGATGTCAGTGTACTAAAAACGGGCGCTACTTTTTACGAAGAAAGGAGCTAGCCGCCTTCAGACTCTTAGCCAAGAAGACCAGTAGGCCATAGTTCGATAGACCTATCTATATTGGCCTACCTGGAATGAGTGACTCTGTCGGCGTAATCACCACACCGCCCAGTTTAGTCCATTAACCAAGATGTGGAAGCCAGCATACCGCGTTAAGGTCCAGGTTCAGACAGAGATAGTCTGACAGTATCCATTACCACATACATAACCGAACGCACTTTGTGACAACAAACACTTCAATGATGAAATGGTCCAATGAGATTAGGAACTAATACAAATAATCCAACAGAAACGCATGCACCATAGTTATCACAGACAGGAATGCATTAATGGTTTCCATTGATGCTTAACTGTTACACGACCATGAAGGACAAATCAAACTCTGTGCAGGAAGAGAGAAAGATAAAAGGGAGAGTAAGGGCTCTAGGTACTAAAAATAGCTGTATCTATATTCAAACATTCACAGCTACACCATGCAAACAAAAGGGACTGGACCGTAACGCGATGTAACGACTTGCGCACCTCGGTGACCTACCGGGCTAAAGTGCATGGTGTGAAGATCACACCGATAGTCACTCACACCAGGCAGATCAATAGCTAGAGGTTTGATAAATCACAGTCTTCTGGCCATCCGTACTGGGAGTTGGACGAGAGCTGGTATCTTTGTCGAGAAACGTATGCAGTGAAGATTAGGCTTGAACCACTTTAGATTCAGTCAGTGTGATTTTGTTCATGGTTTTATGGCAAGTAAGCGCGAAGTTGTTAATGCAAGTTGCAAAGAACAAAAGGCTTGCGAATTATGTGGAAAGTGAAAATTTATTTGCACACTAAGTAGCGAAACCCACATAGATAATCACCCCGAAAAATCTGCAGGATAATCAATAAGTATGCGGCGTGGATTTAAAAAACTGACGTGAGGGAACAAGTTGAATTTCCCAATAAAAAACAAAGAGGAACTCGCGTGACACAGCATGTACTAAAAAGGTGACGTGCATTTTTCTGCTTCAATGAAAAATAAAGAAGACTCGTTCGTATGTAGTACAAAAAAACTGGACGTACCTATACAATTAGCCACCGACGTCACTCCATACAAATGGAATATGTAGAGCTGTAGATAAACAAGAACAAAAGAGCAGTCAAAAGAGGACAACAATCTCTTGTCAGTCATAAAAATTGTCAAATGAGATAGGTTGCGTACCAATGAGCCGCACTGCAACTAATAACTGGAAGACTGTAGAACGACACTAGAGGAAATGGTGATTAAACAGACTCATGTTTTACTG
>JTDE01022263.1:10330-36800 GCA_014338405.1 Paragonimus skrjabini miyazakii
GCCTGTCTGACAAGGTTGCACCTGGAAGGACCGGAGTCCTAGTCAGCATAGCCCGCCGGATCAAAACAGTACACAAGCCCGACCACCTCGTCAAGGTAGCAGTATAGGTCGGGTTCAGCCATTCTGGAACTATACAGCCGAAGATATTTTAGACTGAGGTCAAACAGCGGGAAGACGGTAACGGGACACACTAGTGAAGTATAAAAAGTATTAACCTGCCGGTTATCAAATAGCCCACTGAGTACGTACAAAACACTTCTGGGGTTGTTGGAAAGGATGTTCATATTGTACAAATGAAAGCCATGTGTTCAAACGTTAAGTGAACTAAAGCCTCAAACAGACTGGCCACAGACAATCAACAGGTAAAAGTGACGTGATCGATCAATTCAAGCTACTGCAACCCAAATTTCCATAGAACTTTATTAAACTGAAAACGAATATTCAAAAGAATGCCTCCAGTGTTCTAATAGATGTCATGCGGTATAGGTATGAGAGCCCAGAACGCGACAACAGATATGAAACACTGGTTGCACTTCCCAAATCCCGAGTTGGTGATCGCAACCGTGACTTGTCGGAACACCTGTTGGCTAGACACGATCAGAGTAGCTAGTCCCACGAGTAGGGCACAGAGATGCCCGATGATGAATATCAGACCTTGCGGTCGATCGTCAGCCCACACTGCAACCATATATAACAATTATCAGAACATTCAAACTGTTCAGTTGCATGCTGTTCGGACGTACAATTTCGATTCACTAACATTTCCCATTGCAACGTTCTCCTACACAATTAGGATTGCACCTTAAAACTTTCCTACTGAGAATGATCACAATGGTGAATTCAATCATTGGGTAAAGGGTACATTTTCAGTCTTCATCGGCAACCGCATAAACCGAATTACGGACGCATGACGAAATAGAAGTGAGAGCATGAAATAGTGTACAATCTGCCAAAGATGGTACCCAAACCTGTCAGCAAACTTCTAGACGCCAGTCTGTAAAACCCATGCACACGGCGTATTTTAAGAACAGCATCGATTAAATTGCCTAAAAGAAGGGCCTCACTAGAACATAACTGGGGGGTCATACTAGCACCGCTCAAATCTGTCCTCAGAAGCAACTTTAATGACCAGGTGAATTTTGCAGAAAATGTGCATTCGTCGATATTTAACGTTCAATATTCTGTCAGGTCTCTCTGAGTCTTAACGTGACAGCCTGATAGAAAGCTTTTCAACTTTTTCAAACTAGTCAGTCTGCTTAAGCATCAGAATCGAAATGCGGTTACCTCATAGCTGGACAAGGACAGTTATTCCTAGGTTAGGGATTTTTCTATACCTGTAGCAAAATTAAGGACCCAGACCAATTACTTCAGTCGATTTCTTTAAGGTAATTATATATTGCAGATATTTCCTCCAAACAGTAACCGGTCAAACTAGCTCCGTTACGGGTTGTCAGGTTCGTTTGATTCGTCAATGTAACAAAAACTACCAAGATGAAAAGTACGGGGACATTTTATGTACGCCGTGCAATTAGAGAAATGCAGCGAGATGTAGTGTGAACACTACCCCAAAATTACAAAAACACAGTTGGCACGCTTCGGGTAAGCGTTGCATAAACATCAAGACCTACCCATTCCTCAGAGTGCAGTCTCACTCCGTAACAATCGGAAGCGATTTTTGAGTGCAATAAGAGAGGAACTTGTTATAGGCTCAGAAGCATTTATACAAACGCAAGAAAATTTCGTTTGCCCACATATCAAGCTACTGTCTTGTGACAATGATGACCGACTGAAAAACGCAGGTTTCAGTTCACAGCACCACCTATCGAGTGGACGTTTGGTGGTGGTTGGTAACCTCACAACAAATGACCAACCTTATTAAGGTGAATGACTTTCTCGGCAAGCAGAGTTCTGTTTACACTGAAGAAAACTGACATTCGAGCGCGCGACACACACGAATTGTCGCGACTACTTTTGACATATGGATGGTTGAACCCAGAGCAAGTAACTGACAGTAAGAATTTCAAAAGGTCTGACCAGGAACTAGCTGAAACAACGTTCATTTGGCCGAGAGTCAGATGTTTAACCAGTGTGTGGACGGTGGGCCAAATTTACCAATAACAAGTAAATGAAATTGGTAATAGCGAAACATTACAGGCTTACTACCAAGTTTATTATTTTTTGAAACATGCATTCAATGTAAGCTAGATGGATATCGTCCAACGTGGTTCGTAAACCTTTATTTAGGTGATTCATTGTTGAGAAGGGTTGTTTATACGTATAAGTACGTATAACTACTGTTGTTTTGCTCGCATGAACAACCAAGCATGCTTACATCTTAGATCAGAGAAAAGATTTTCTGAGATTGCAGTGATGGCAAGTTATTTGTAAGAACTTCCGATCTCATTATATCATTACACTGACTGTGGACTGCCAATAAAAAGAATACATACCATTCAGGAATAACAACTATAGGACTCAACACCCGTGACGAAATTTTCCAGTAAGTACGAATGAACACAAGTGCAAGCGTAAGTTTGATTTGTCAGTGGCGTACCTACCAGTGGTGTCGCCTCTACTGTAACCGATGTCCATCTGAAGGAATGCATATATCATATTTGTCCTATCAGAAAACGAGAGTGCGGCGTACGTGTCGAGAGTGACGACCAATTTACACTGTGTTCGTTCGCATGTAACCACAGGTAGCCCATCAAGATAAGGTTAAGCACATGATTGAAATATTACAATTTGGTCGGCTAAAAGAAATATGGATAGAAATGACAAATTATTTTTCAGAATCAACGCAGGTGGATGGAGTTGTAATTCAAGACTGCGTACCGATGGACACCACATTTCAACTTGAAATCGCGAGCCGTATGTTAGCGGCCTCCACTCTAGAACATACATTAACGATGTTGGACAGAAAGAATTACTGCCTCAATAAATGTCGTATGATGTCGATGAAAAAACCGCTAGTCAGTCAACATTACGGAATAGTGCTAACTCAACAAATTCAGTCCATAGTAGCAGACAATTGCAAGCCCTTGTTTTCTGTCACGGCAAAAGCAAAGTGCTTAGGCTATTTAATTTACCCACCTCGGTAGCTGGAAGGACAGTCAACCACATGTCCCACTTGAAACAGAAATGACCTCAAGGGACAGGAATTCATACTAACACAACGTCGAACTTTGCGGTCGTCGCCGGTGTAACCAGACAATGAGACTCTATGTGTTTAAATCAAATCAATCATAATGAAACATGACTATGAGGAAATTCAGGCGACCAGAAATAGCTGACAACTGCGGTGATTTCACCACAACAGTCCAACATACCTGACACAGCAGCGGCCAAAGTCAAAATATTTAAACAAACTAACCCCATAAATTAAGCCAGTCTATACACCAATCTGTCAATGGTCCGAACCATGGCAGACGAAGGTTCAAGGTCACAAAAGACTGGCTTGTTAGGCATGACAAGCAGCGCCTCGAATGACTTAAGGATGACAAGCATGTGATGATGTATCAACACATCGAAAACGTTCTTCGGGTCGTTCACATGACCTGTCTCAAATAGGTGTCTGACGATCGGGGAAGTCGGCTTGCGCTGCTTGGTTGGGTCGCGTCGGGTCATGCCACACACTAAGCCCTCGACTTATTTGGGGGACGTGTTCCTTCATCCTAAGGCGCAGGGATCGATCAGTTTTGCCAATGCAAACGACACGGCAGCTGCAGTTGAAACGGGCAGCTCTGTTATGCACGTCTTAATATGAGGAATTGTGAGTTAGTGGGACTGAGTAAAAGCAGTCCAACTGCGTAATACGTTCGTTGGATGACCCGCGTCAGTCGTCGAGCTATCATCATCATCATCATAGACGACATATTACTCTCCTATGTATGGTAACTGCATGTACACCGGTTTCTTCGAAACAGAAGTTCCTTGTGGGTCTAATAATTTAGACTTGCTGAAAAGGTCGATAAAACCCAATGTTTCACGAACACATCTCATTTCCGCATCTACAGTATCACTCGTACATATGGTTTGTGATCTGTGAAATAAACAACGAACCCAAGGAATGTTTGTGTTGTATGAGTGAGAAACAAATGAAATTCAGATATTGTCTACTCCAGGTGGACCTACGATGTACTGACCGACACACAGTACCACCCTTCCGTCGCTTAATGCTAATATCCAGAAAGGCGAGTATGTCTTCTTTTTCAAACTCAGGCGATATCGTTAGATTTGGATGTGATGTGTGGCTTGATCCAACGCGACCCCACCAAGCAGCGCGAGCCGACTTCCTCGATCGTCAGATAATTTTTGGAGACCGATCATGTGAACGCTTTTCCATGCATCAAGTTATTTGAAGCGCTGTTTGTCACGACTAACAAGCCAGTCCTTTGTGACCTTGAACCTTCGTCTGCCATGGTTTGGGCCACTGACAGACTAGTGTATAGATTGACTTAATTTACGAGACTAATTAGCTTAAATGTTTTTGACTTTCACCGCTGTTGTGTGTACCAACTGACGTGAAATGCTGCTACTATCTCGCAAAACCGGTTATCTGATTTCGTTATCCAAATTCGTAAATGGGGAGGGATGTTTTATATCTGACACAGAAAAAGCAGGCAATGGTCTCCCAACATCATTACCGTCTAGTTTGGGCACGTCGGTATGAACTGTAACTTGCTTAACAAGTTAATATGGTTTCTTCTGTATTCTGATAAAAATCGACAACTAAGCAAATATCTACGTTGAAGCTTACAACACTGACAGCTGTCAAAACATAATGGGACAGCATCTAGAATAGTTATACTGCTTTCTTCCTCGTTTAGCTCTGACTCCATCATGTCACTTGTTGCACAGAATTCAGCATGTATAAATCAACTGGTTACTGATTAAGAACCCACATATAATACTCGTGTGGAAGGCTGAATGCAATCGAGCATAGCGATTCGAAATTCGTTGGCGTCCTGCTATGCGTTGACCCAGGGGAGATCAGACAGCAACTTCGTTCCGTAAGATAACAGGAAGGTCCGGATTAGGCCTTAATGGATGGAAGTCATGGTACAGACGCCTTTCTCACAAAGGTCTTTTATAACTCTTAACACATTATTCTATCGAAAGGGTATATTATGATAACATCGCCTACTTAATCTAATGTGAATGAACGGCTTTCGTTCACGAATTGTGTCATACAATAATCACAGTTCTATTGTGTTCACTTAGTCATAGAACTGACATACAATGTGATCACATCTGTACTTTAAGTGAGACGCTGAAGTGTTATTCTGTGTTTCATCTCAATAGTCCGATCCATTTTGTACAAATGATGAATGAATGGTAAACACGACAGACAACCGAAACTATTTGATAGAAGTCAGACAGTGTACAAACACAATCATAAAATTAAATTTTTCGGTACTACCTTGGTCAATGTTCACGTTTCGAATATACATCTAAAAACATGTTCGACATTTGTTTTTACAAACTGGAACCAAAATGAACCAACGGTAACAACGAAACTCAAGAAAACAGGTGCAAAATAAGTGTAAGGGTAAAAAACAATTAATGGAGAAAACACGCTATTCTGTTCTAATTAACGATAATGTGTGAAGTTGACTCATGCACTCCACTCAACACTACTAGGTTTGTTTTCCATTAAGAGGAAGTCTTTCTCCAATCATCAATTAAATGTCATTGTATGATTAGAAGGAGATACCTTTGTTTTCTCGTCAATCGTGCTAACAAAATAACGAACCATCCGGACCATCCAAGTTGAACCGCTTTTCATCACTAAAGACAACAGATACCGTTCCGACGAGATGTTCTGTTCAGCTCAATCGATGCTCTGTACACGTTTCACTGAGGATGGATATACGTATCAGCTACCGACTGATCGGACACTGTACATAACTGAACATTTCTTACACCCACCGCAGAAACAATTACAGTTCCAGCATACCTTTCAACTGAGAAGAGCTTGATAAATCAATCGAGGCGTAAGAAAAATCTTCCTTCTTCTTTTGTTTGCACAAATATTAAGTCCGATTTGCCAAGAATGTGCCGAAAGCCGTTTCAGATGTGTTTAGACGCTAGAATATCCTTCCCTTACTTACCCTCAAGTCATTATGGGCCAATATCATTCACTTCTACTACTCTGAAATAAGTAGTCGGCATGACGTGATTCAAATCACCGACTGGTAAGTCCTATGGTCGCTTAGCAACGATCCTCTAGTGATCATCAATTAATGAGTCACAGGGCCAAATAACAAGGTGGTAAACTTGAACGCTGAAAGTACTGAGGTTATAAACTTAGTTCGAATATGCTTTTGCGTTTTGGGATTTCCGTGGGTTCATTTTTGCTTCGAATATATCACGTGTTACACCTCCTGTTAATCCTCTTGAAACTGGACGCTTTAAGGCGAAAAATGAAAAAAATACCCAAAATCATGTAACCTCATCAGCATTTCGTCAACTAAAAAGTGTGGTTGTGAACCGCTTACCCGTATCCGTTGATACACTCGTTAGTCGTATGAGGTTGTTTTAGGTGTAGTTCATTCCACATATTTCATTACATCTGACGGAAATGAGTGTAGACACAACGGTGTGCGTTATAACGAATCTTTCGCCAGAAGACTATCGATCACAATCAACACAAAAACCCATCTGTGTCCTCAGGGTGACCATTCGTTACTACGTCTTAGTCGTGAAGCACTAGACAATACGCACATGATCGGTCTAATGAACAGAAGCCTAGGCTATTGACGTGAAGAGTGTTCATTGGAACCTTAGATCGACTCTCTTGATGGATACAAACAAGGACAAAACAGATTACGTAATTTTGCATTGGTTTTACTGGACAAGCCCCGAAAAAGATACCAACAAAATCAATTTATCAGAATTTACGTCACAGATGCTTTGCGCATCATGCTATATACGGTGTGTTCGAAACCATCAGGCTTATTCAACCTGAAACAGAAAAATTCGAGACTATGAGGATCGATGTTTACAGTCAGTGCGGTCAATAATACGCTAAGTAAAGCTTAACATGACAGTATGGATGCAGGAAAAAAAACCTAACCATTCGACCATCACAACAGCAACAAGTTAGTTCAGAAACTTTAGGAGAGTGAACAAGTAAACATTGGGTTGTGGTTATACCAAATACTAAACGTATGTCAAGATATCATAAAAACAATATACGACGATAACTACTGATTAGGACATAAAATAACAGCTACTCTAATAGCCCCACGCACAAAATAAGACCACAGCAGCACAGATTAGGATCAACTGTGAATGAGTACTCAACAGAAAACATATGCGAGACAGTGATCGAGGCCAGTTATATACATAAATATGAGTACTTAGATAGATGCAGTCAGATCAAACCCAGCTTAACTTAGAAGCCAAATGGGAAACGGAGAAAAAATGCAAATGGTTGATTGCAGAGATGATCGGCGGCGTACGAACAGACGGTTATGACAGACCGCCATGAAAGCATAAACATCTCAGGTGTTATGTCATCACACCCTGCAGTGCCTAAACAACTCAAGCTTAGCGTTTTAGTGTACTTCCAGCCTCATCAAGCACCTACGATGGCGAATCTTGAACAACTCTGGCAAACCGAAGACGTGGAGTGCAAGAAGTAAACGGAAACCGACAAAAATGTACAGTGTTAAAAAAGAAAAAGTACGTTCATAGACAACACACTTTGAGAAGCCTGACGGTTTCGAACTTCTGAGTACAAGTTGTCGATCTATAGTAACCAATGGCAGAGAAGGCAAATGGCATTGGAAGATAACCAAAAGGAATTCCTTCGTTTGTGATTACCGTTTGGATGAAACAAGAAAATTTTCAGCATCATACGAACCATGTTACGATCACGCTTACATCATACGTGAATTCAAAACAGGCGCATCACGAAAAACGAAGAGGCACAGAAAATCAAGGATGTATCCGGTGACGACGTGATGTATGCCGTGTAGTACTATGTGGAGTCGAAACATCGGGATGGATGGGAGACGATGTACCATGAATGACTGTGGTGGGAGACCTCGTGCGCAAATGACCAGCGATCAAATATCTGTGAAGTAGCTCACGCACAGACCCGCCGCAAACTAAGGCGGTAAGCCCATAGTCTGGTATCGTGCGGTAAGTTATGGTGGGTATATGATAGGCTGACTATGCAATTCTGTTGAACATAAAAATTTCAGTGACCGAACATTTATATTCTTTACAAGTGTATCCCATTTATACTGTGGAATATGAGGTAATTTCCGAGACATGTGCAGATATCTGCGTAACGTACACCAGTTGAGAGGCATGAAAAGCGACTGAGTCTGACGGTAACTTTCAGGATGTAACTGGGCCGTTGGTTGTGATAAACTGTCATGTTAGACCATTTCCCATCAACGGTATAGATGATCATATGACCGTAAACCTGATGACCGGCACGCTGTGACTTTACCCAACTTAAAAATAGAGGCTACCACAACCGGCGAACACGTCATCGTTTGTTTCTCACCGAGTTTGTTAGATCATCAGTGGTCATAATGAACAACCCGCGAGCCTCCGTTGCCATACAGAGAACACGGGCTAAATCATACAAAAAATTATGATCAAACACCATCACAGATCATATATCCAGTTTGGAAATTTGACCGCCCACTTGATAGATGGAATGCATCGTACAGCACCTCCAGAACCCGCCTCGTGCTAAATCAAGAACAAAAACGGTGCAAATCGGTAAGCCTAAAAAACGAATCCTTCTCGGTCAACCGTAAGAAGGAATTTGCAACAAGATTCCACACTGCACACGTGAATTGAACTATAGACCGACTGTGACTAAGCTGTCATTTCTACAAACAGCGAATTCTCACGACTTCCCATTTACAAGCTACCGTTGTAGTTGACGCGTTAGCCCTTCAACAGAAGTGCAGACAGTCTGTTTCATCAAGACGATAATCTCGGGAGGACACGTTGGTTCATATAATTCGGATAAGTAGACCACAAAGATGGCAGCAAAGGTAAATACGCTTGCGTACGGATTTCTCGCTGCAATGAGCAGAATAATCTAAACTTTATACAATCCCATTAAAAATTGGGTTGGCTGAAAAGCTACCAATAAGTAAACGACGATAAGTATCGCCAGCCGGGCAGAAAGCACAGAAGCACAATCATCTTCGGCGATAAATCCTGATGTGATATCACTGTACTGTAAGCATTTAAACCAGAAACCTGTTCATTATTTCTTGACAAAGTTCGATTAGTAGGTCAGTAAAACAAGATACATCGCAGTAAACAGCCTGTAGAGTAAAACGTTCAAAAGTGATCAGACTAGCCCAATCTTATCACAAACTTAACCAGCTTCATATACAATCAACCATAGTGGATCACAAGACGTACAGCCAAACCATCGTGAATAATGAACACACACCAGAACGTCCCGTAAGAGGTATCCAACAATGTGAGCTATGAGACTTCTGTGTAACGATCCACACAAGAACGATACGCATGACACTATACGGCAGTGGGAAAGCTAAACACGTGAAAACCAAGTGAAAGCGATCAAACAGAAGTCCTAACTCGACACCAAAATGAATGAATGAAGGTTATTCTAGTATTTTCAATCGCAACAGTAGACAGTGATTTATTAAGCTGCGTTTGGAGGGATGTAGTTCTAAAACGCTTTTCACGTGAGAGGAATCAGGCAGATTATGTTGCGTACCGTTAGACTGCGCAGAAACGGATAGGGCAACGAAAACATGCGAGTGGTGGTCACGTGACACACGTACTAACGTAGTAACCAAGCGACCAAAATGGCAAAATGATCAACGGGTATGCATCGAAATGAAAGCTCAATAAAAAGACAAGTTACGAATGCGTACGGCAGAACAGAGAACAACATACCATCGGGATACCAAGTACTAGCATAATCGAGCAAATCGTGGCCGAGGCTGCAGTCCGATCGGAAATCACTCCGGCCAATATGCCACCAGCGATGCCACCCAAGTCAAAAATGGCTGACAAATCGGCCGCATCGGTCGGATTGAAACTACCCGCCTCGGTGATGTAATTGGGCAGCCAGAACATGAATGTGTACGAGACCAGTTTGGAGAACAGAAGGCATAGAGAATATTCCACGACACCCTTAAGAGAAAACAGGATGAGAGAGCCTTCAAAGAACAACGAGTCAACTTGCTTATTCTAAGCTTTCGACTTACAACCAACAAGGTGAAGTGTCCTGATATGGTGCCGGCAAACGGTCAATGCGGGTTTCACTAAGCAAATCGACTGTTAGCAGTGAATCCAGCACATTTTGTAGATACCGTTTCTCGCCCCATACATGGATTTTCTGAATCATCACGTTACAGCTGGTAACTGGCGTTTTCCGATCTCAAATACCTGAACACACTCGGTAGCATTCTAGTGAATCGGGAATCATTAATAAGGCCGATATATGATACAGTAAATCGATGAGGGCTAACGTTGTTTTGAATGCAGGACAAAAAATTGTACCTTTAGTTTTTGCAATCTGTGACGTCAAACGAATTAATTTGCTAATAACAGCAGCCCCAACATAAAAAGTTTTCCGGCTTGCCAATGTGTATCAGATTTGCGTTCCGTATATTTTTCATAAGTTTTGGTTTGAGTTCACTCTTCCTCGGTATGGTTCACGCGTCCATACTCATGAAAACTACCGTGTTGAGGTATCAATCGTCCTCTATACCATAATTCAATGATGCAGTTGTACAACGAGGAACTGCGAGCAAATGAATGCCGGTTCATAATCAGATGAAATCAACGTACAAATGTTACTGCTGTCAAGAGATGAACTTTACTAACAAGAAAAATCCATAAACGCATGCTCATATATCGTTAAAAGTATCAATCCGTCAGTCCCATTTCGTCTATTTCTTACTGCGTACGATGGAAGTTCAGACACAATTTCTAGAAACCCGAAGTACCTTATTCCGGATATCAAAAATACACGGAAAGAAATGGATTTCGAGAAAAGTTTTTTCAGTCAAATAGATACGGAAAAGAAAACAGTTGAATCGTTAAACAAGAACATTCATCAAAGAAAGCATCTAGTGACAAACTGGAACCATCACCACCGCTGAAAGAAACTCACGAGTGGATGACACTCACGCCTAAGTGCCAAAAAATCGTGAACAGAATAAACAAGCCCATTGTAGAAAAGGAGAGAGAAATTGGACCCAATTGCCAACAAGACAGTTACGTACAAATTTGAATGTGTAACATCAACGTGTTTGCTTGTGGCTTTCACTGTCCAGCTTCAGTGATTAGGTGAACATATACAAGTATATGTAGGCTGAGATTCTACCGAGACGTTCGCATCTATACAGAAAAACGATTAAGGTTTTCAACCAAAGCGTTTGGCTCGCACACCAACTAGAAAGTGCTAATGAACTAGAACTAGTACTGGTTTTCTGGAAGAAGAGGTCAACAATCTTTCAACAACTAACCTGGAGAACGAGGTTTGTCACGCCTCTACCCATGGGCTTGCTCAGCCTGAGTTAATTCGTCAGTCTGCTTATCAAAACAGGTCAGCTTAGCTCAACAGGTCATCTAGACGAACAAGTCGTCACACCGCGTCCGGGCCCAGTCTCAATATGGCGACATCTGCAACAGCCTTCAGTCATGAGCAGGTCAGTATGGCTGAATAATTATCGGATAACACAGTACACAAAGCATCTAATGGAGAAACTTGATAAACAGTGATCAAACTACTACCTCTCACAAGACAAGGCACGTGCGTCATACTGTGGTCAGTAGATCATCAGCGTACTTATAGTACCTCGTCGGTGAAAGGATGATGAGTATGCAACGTGCTGGAAAGCCAAATCAAGCAATTTTTTTTCCTTCGTATCAGGCTACGATTCCTTTCAGTCAGTAGAACACCCTCTGCTTTTCATATACATGATCCATGACGGCGTTCTACCTTATCGTTTTCCACCGTTGATGGTGCGATGTATGCCGAAAGTTTTGGTTAGTTCGCAGCCCAAATTTCAGTTTGTTTTCCCCCTCGTCCTTTCTAGAGTGCACTAATAAAACCACCTCTTGCCTTTTAATCTCAATAGTTTTTTTCTATCTAGCACAGATCCCACCATCTATTTCATACTAGTCTACCATCTGGCTAACTCCTATTGGCTGGATCTCTATCCAGAGGATCCATCATTATGACAGTTCGGGTGTAAACCGGATAAGAGCTGTATGAATGGAACAGGTGGTTTCCAGTGCAAGCCACTTATAGTGACGATTAAGTACATGCATTTTTTGGCTCCGGTCATCGTGACAAGCAAGTAAGGAAACGGATGCCCCCTCAACGGTGACATACGAGACCAAGCGCGTCCTGAATGTTATCAGGCAGTTCAAACCTAGATAGGACCTATCGTGATAGTCGACCTCAATTTAAAGACGGATACAAACTTATATGAGGACGAAGAGGGCTCGTCTCAAACGACATTATCCAAAGTGACACACACCTATGCTGGCGCACTAGAGTAACAGTCAGATGATGGAATGAATGGCTTACGAAAGTACATTATATCCATCCTACCGAGTAACTGTTGCTGAGGCAGATGTCTCTTGACTTTTAAAGAAATAGTGCAGCTTATCGATCACCATTTTTGGAGCTCCATTAGATCAAACATTTGCAAACTCTAGATCGAAGTGTTCGCAATCTATCCACACAGTTCATACACTACATACAAACGTCCGTCATGAAAGCAACCTGTTCAGTCTCAAGTGTGCCGCAGTCGAGGAGAAGCGAGATGTGCGTACAATTCAGTAATCTGCATGCTTTTCCAAAGCGCAAACACCCAGTGGGCAGAATACTATCAGAAGCACAAACAAACCATTTGTTCAACCATGCAATTGAGGACTGAGGTAGTTCTTCGCGTGATTACAGGATCTCACATTTCAAGGTTATGGAAAACCATCTTTTGGGAGCGCGTCGCGAAAAACAAGGATATTCTTTCAATTTGCCTTAGTTATAAGAGTATAAGTAATGCTGAAACAGAAACTCAAATTTAGCAGGTCGTCAGGAATTCTAAAGCAGAGACTCGTCACAATGACTACACACACACGCAAAGTGCGACTAACAGTGCCTAGTGGGAAGCTCATTAACATGCACCGGACCAGGTAGAAGTGAACTGGTTAGTCCTAACCAGTAGGCCGAACTAGATACAAGCACATTACACTTCACCTCGTCACGACAATCAAAATATACACCCGGAAGTGATAGAAGACAGATAGCTCAGAAAAAAAACAGGAAGGGAATGAAAATTAAGCAGTATAAACTAGTAAAGTATGTGCAAACCGCTTCACATTTATATGCACTAACGTTAACACCTTCGTGTACCTATTGACATACAAAAATGGCTTAGTATTCTAAGCCAAACATGTCAGTCTACTTGACCAGTACACCTGATGTACCTCAGGGGTGTAAAACTAACACAGTAATCCATATGCTTACCGGTACCCGTAAAGCTGTCCAAATCGAAACGACCTGTGTATCTCCATCGTTTCTAAGAATCGGCTCCGTTATGGCGACCGACGAATTGATAAAATCCTAAAGGAAAGTGCATAATTGAAACAGATAAGATGAGGAAAATATAAATTCACCATGTGGACAATGACTTATGCTAACTGAATGCCATTCTGAAAGCAAACGGTTCTATCAGCGTAGCAATGAAAAGTAGTAAGTACACCTTCAACTGCAAATCATATTTTGCAGATTTCGATAGCACATACGAAGCAATGTTTCATTCAAACTGTGCCGTGTTTCGACAGAAGCCCTCCATATTAATCAAATGACACCGGGAAACGTACCCTTTTGTCAATAGCAGAATCTAAAGAATCCAAACTACAGACCACAAGCTTCAGGAGGATGAAGGTGTATTTGTTACCAGCCTCATCACATGGTCCATGTCAACACAAATATGTAACCCAGATGCAATGGGTAACGGGGGCCAAAACTAGTGTGGATGCAACTCACCTCAGACGGCTCAGATGATTGTCCAGGAGTATCGGTATGCACAGTATAGTCGAACTCCTTTAAAATAGGGCAAATGGAGGAATTTACAATTAATACACGTGCTATAATGAGCTACCTATTTAAAGATATACAAGTAGAATTTCAACTTGGACGTTATGGCCACGTATGACGTTACGCAGCCCCCTGAGTCTTACGTGGCGGAAATATAGTCTAATTGCCACAAGTAGAAAGGAACGGTTTACCATTTACGTATCAGTGTGAAAACCGGTATTACTGGCGACGTACCCACTAGTGCTAAAGTCCCCTATCCATCAAAGTCGAAGAAGAACATGACTGCTCATTTGCTTTAGGCACAAACCAATATCAACAGAGAAGTAAACAATCATGAGTAAAGTGTAATACACCTCACTCCGATTGGCTGCGGCTAGTAGTTATTAATGAAAGATGATCACCCACGAAGAATTGTTACGTGAGTAAAATGTCATATCGCTAGAAATGCACAGTGAACAGAAGCACTGTTTCGAGGTGAAAGTGTGCAGTGGTAACGAAACGAACAGTCATAAGATTCTTGTCGAAACGTCCGTTACTATAAGTGATTCCATGGAAGAATGGGCAACCTGAAAACATCCAGTTCACAAACAACCTGGGAAGTCACATGGCACAACTGAGGAAAAATTGACTGAACTCGGATAATCGCATAGGCTGAATAGTCCCGAACAATTCAAGGTTTCTAAGCTCAATATCCCCATTCTAAAGCGGGGATAGATAAGATTATTAGTGTGCTCCAAGAAAACCGACGCCGGTACATGTTGCAGGAGAAGATGATTCGAAATCCGATCCGAATTGCTTAAAGTCGGGCCTCCCGCCATGCAGGGCTATACAACAATATACACCATACCATTTTGAAGGAGCTGGGAGTGCATTACCAATACCCACACTTCAAGGAATTTCCTGCACTAGATCACAAGTAGAATGTCAGATACTGTCAAGGCACCCAAACATAGACAAAACTAACTGAAGTGACCCACGCTCAAAAGTGCCACTGAACAAATGGTAGTAGATGTTGTCACCAGGGTTTTTTTAATTTTTAAATCTTTGAATTCACAGCATACAAGTCGTCTCATATTTATACAGACAATGGATCTTTGCACATATTTTGCCTACTCATGAGCATAAAAGGCCGATGTGTTGCAAACACACTCAATAAAAAAAAGCAGTTTGAAAACGTAGACACATCAACAGTTCATAAGATTGAAAATCACCCACAATTGATCAGGGCTGTCGCATTCCCAGACTTTCCAGTCGGCCCCTTCCGAAAAGAACCACTACGCTCGAGTTTCGCCCTCATTAGAGCTCGTCAGTAGTGCATATCATCGCCACTGCCGGGACTTGAACCACGGACACGCTGTTCATGAGGCAACCGTGTTTACCACTGCGCCATTGACCTCACATTAGGCACGACCGAATTATCATCAACAGTTGTAAACGTATTTAGATCCACATGACAGGACAAATTTGCCCTGTCCCCTAGTTAACCGGGCAGTTCTAATCACAGTGGACTGTGGTGCTCCAAATAGAATGTGGTCAACATACCTCTGTGTTGAATTGTTTTACGCAGTTGTACTGATGTCCAACTGCGCGTCCAGTAAAGTCTGCACATTGTTCGGTTATCCACCGTAAGTGATTTCCACTTAGGTAGAGCTCGGTTTGAAGTGTGGCACATGCCCAGAAGAATACAGCATGCAGGGTTCGAGAGAGGTACCGCTTTGGCTTCCGGCGAGTATAACTTACTACTTCAGATAAAGCCAAGCGAGTAGAACGATCTAAAGCCGCTGTAAGTCATTCTTATTATGCGTTACGTGTGAGCTGTACAAATGAATGTATTTGTCGAAGGATAACTTGTTCAGATCAAACGCGTAAGGGTAAGAAAGGCTTTGAATGGCGTACGCAGTGTGAATGACAGAAGATAGCTGGATGTAAACTAATCGGGGACAACCGCCTACAGAATTAGCGAAAGGTCTGGAACCCACAGGTGCCTGTTTAGTACGAAAATCAGAAGCCTCAACAGGCAGATAAACGAGGGAAAGATGGTGAATTTTGGCGATGAAAACGATCCATTGTTAAGGACCTGATGGACAGATGTTAAAGTTGCAAGATACGACACCGGAGGGCATATCCCATAGATGCCTGACGGTTTGGTTTACACATAGTCCGAATCTGTACCCAAACGACAGCATCCGTACCTGCCCGAAAATGGATGTACTTAAACATTTGAAAGTGGAGCTAGCAGATGCTGAGAAGCCCGGATTAAGATTAGATATTCTCATCCAGACTCATTGATAAGTTGTATATGAAAAGGATGCGTAGAAAAAGATAAGCGGCACAGTCCATTCTATAGTGCCATAATCCACTGCGAACCGAGTTTTCACGTATGTATGGCAAAGAGCGATTTTATCGCATTAAACCAATGTAACCAACTGTTGAAAAAACATGCTTTGAAAAATGCGTATTTTCAAAATTCACGAGAACACGTAAACAGTCTTCCATCTGTTTAAACGAGCCACACACAAAATCTAGTGTTGGCATTATTGTAGAACGCAACGCACTAGCCACACTGCATAGCCAAACAATTTGGAGTTGAGTTGGTGCAGCCCACGTTCACACGTAAAAATTCAGGACCACCAGTTAGTGTCTACGTGTTGGTCTGTTAACCCAGACTAGGCTTTTAGACTAACCCTATGCAACGCACAAAATTTAGTTGCAAGTGAAAACTGGTCTGGAAAGTAAAATGACAAGTTTGAAACTAACGTGTCGTAATCAAATAGATTAACCCACACCGATAAACATCGCACATAGTGTTAACGAAAATAACAGTTTGATGGGACGATCGCGGGATTTGCAAGCATCTTTCTTGTTCTCACAACATGTTAACATGAGCCTTTTTGGGCGGTCCCACCTGAAGTATGTTTACTTGTGAGGTAAAGACTTTTGTAAACCATAAAACAGACGAAGTTCCAGAAGTCTGAGGTTTCGAAAAGCACCTACATTTTACTAATGAAGAATGCGACAAGAATATTTCAAGGCTTTTGAAAAAACAGCCTGCACTTGTGTCATCTACCAAGATTTGTGTTCGCAATTGTCCAGAGCACAAACGTACTGTATGTCGAGACATTAACCATATGGAATAATAACACCAAAAGTTAGTGAGCTGTCTTTCGCCTACAAATGAGGACGCACTCAAATAAAGAGAATTGTTCACTAGTAACATAACGTGCCAACCGGTTAGGAAAAAGTCTACTAGTTCATCGGAAAACGACGTCTATTGTACGGCGAACCACAAAGTTGACCAAGAACTCGTGTTGCAGTTAAGGACATATCAATGATAGCCAATGGCATAATTTGTGACTCCTTAAACCGAAACATTACCTAGCAGGTTTAATGAATTTTGTAAGTTCAACTTGCTTAAAAAGTCCCATCGTGACAAGCACATGCACCACTAATGAGTTCCAAAAAAGAGCGAAACTCGAGTTACTCATGTTCGAAAAGGATTGGCTGAAAAGTCTATCCGAATGCGAAGGCTGAACGCAAATGTTGGTGGAGTTGAGCAGCATTTAAATAAAACATTAATCAGTCAGAAACGATAGAAAAAGAAGGTGCCTTAAATGATGAACATACGCAACGTAGACAAGTAAAATATAGAGAAAAACAAAACTAGGTTCACTAAACCTTGTGTTGCCGTTCCGGGGGTTCGAGACCAAGTTCTTCGGGATCTATAAACAAATAATCATATGGATAATTATGCCAGTTTATTTCTGTTAGGTCAGGCAAATTAATCTTGCCAGATACTAATTGTTAGATTCAGCTAAATGGGATGAAGACAAGCAGATATAGCTAAAAAGTGTTTCGAGTCTCGGTTATCGTGATTGCCTTTGAGCGTGGCAGTGTCCAGTTTAAACCATACTTAGTAGTGTTGTATAACAGGCAGCTTCGTCAGTGAGTAGTATAGCGTATATTCGGGAACTAAAGGGCAGGTCTCAACGCCAGGAAGAGGATAAACTAAAAGCGACTATTGGAATAGTGTGTACGCATTATGGGGGATGTACCACCAGGTCGAATGAAAATGTACTGCTGCCCGGTGTGTGTGAGAACAGGTCAGCTGTGCAAATGAGTGTTCGCGTTCAGGGTCCTATGTTTTAACACAACCTGTACGGGATTTCGTGCAATAAACAACTTCGTAGACCAAGCGTCTTTTGCGGTTACAACAGTATATCACATGCTGACAAAAACGTTAAGACTAATCCACTGAAGTGATCCAGAGATTTGCCTACATGACATGACGGGGTTTGTAAATCCACAAAATACACCGTTTTGCTCAGACAAAGACTACGGCAACGTTTAGAAGTGAATGTCTGTACATATTCCGAAACGTTCGTCATGCTTAATTAGTCGGCCAACTACTCACGATGGTCGAACCACGTACTCAGTAGGTCATCTGATCGTCTTCCGTACTGGGCACTGTATACTGAGACCACCAACAGTTGGGTGAAACCACAGGGTAGTCGAGCAACAACGTGGTCACGAAATATGAAGACCCTGATTATTCCATTGAGCGGATTGGGTAGGTGTCGCCTGCCTAGGTGGGCTCCCCGTAATCACTTGAATGGCTGGTTGGAAACGTTATCAGAGATGGCGGTGTGCCGCAGTCAATGGAGTACCTGCATCCACAACATTTCTAGTTCTTCCGCTTAGTCTTCTTTTATTTTTTTGAGCTTTTTCAATAACATTTTCTTCCTCTAGGATATTCCTCGTTACTGTTGAAGTGAGCGACGGTCCTAGCCACAGTACCTCCTAGTCAAGCTCATGGCTGCTGTAATGATTAGAAGTGAACTGGTTGAAAAATGTGTTTGAACGCAAACCTGTAATCAAATGTCCATTGTTTCCGATGTGTAAGGAAGTCCCCGGAACTTCAATCTAAAAGGAGAGACGAATTGCCGCATGTGTCCAGTTAAAAAGATGAACCAGATAAGGACGCTTGCTTCCGTTGTGTGGGTAACGGCAGCCGCTGCCTCTAATGTATCAACCGCTATTTCACTGATGGTCATTTTGGTGGTTAGTACTCAACATGGAATCAAAAATGCAAGTCACAAATGTCACAGACCTCAATTATGTTCGTTCGCTCTCACATCTTCGCAAACGTAACACAACGTCTACTTTGGAAAACGCGCATTATAAAGTTTAAGCGAATGTGTTATCACTAGGAGAATGATTCGTAAATGTGAACTGAACAAAGTAAACTAACAGCCGAACAAACACTCAGATTCTGAAACTGATACGGATTGGCATGTGAAAGAAACAGAACAGTTCTGAAGTAATTGCTTCTTATCTGACCAAAGTTCAGTAAGGCCTGGGTTGAATAAATCCAAATTCACCAGCCCCCTTAACTGAAAATTACCGTTGTTATGTGAAGGTAATTGCCGTAGGGGTAACATACACCTGATAGCTCACCTTCCTAGTCATGTTATATATTGTAAACAAATTAAAGTATGGAGCACTCCCTTCGTTTCTGAAAACCAGGAACAGTAAGGTTATCCGACGATATGATAGTGATGAGCTAAAACATGTACAAGCAAGCTCAGAGCGGCAGACATCTATCTACCGAATCCTGTTCACTGGGAGCTAATGATAATAGATATGCGTGATACGTAATAAAAGCACGCCGTACTCATCGGTGGTAGTAAATGAAGTACACCGCAATTTGTCCAGATGAAAATAGCCCATGAGAAAGTGGAAGTGATTCCAAACATTGGGAAAACTCGAAGAAACCGAAAAGCCTGCCAGAACAAGAAGCGAAACAGGATTACGTATGCGTATGTATCGCAGTACAGAAGACAAGCCCAAAATTAAGAACAAAACATGTCCTCAATAAACTTACAAGGAACGAGGAAAAAGAAAGTGAGGACTCCGACCGCCGCCAGTAACAGCCCGGGAACCACGAACGACCAGCCCCAGGCGGATTCGACAAACGCGCCAGCGATCAGAGAGCCCAGAATGTTACCAACACTGGTGTGCGCGTTCCAAACACCCATGAAAAATCCCCGTCTAGTACAGTGGGAAACAATTAACGGTACAATACGATGCAGTTGGGACAGAGAGTTTAAAAAACGTTTATTAAACTCAAACATTCCGACGTGAGAAGGCTGTTCGGATTATTGTACATCGGTTTTGTATCACGATACCACAACAGCAGACAAGATCCACTTCACAGGACCAATTACAACTGGGTATAATGAAATAAAGAAAACGATTTACCAGGTTGTCCTAAGCCTACACGCAGCATACCGCGACTGGGCTCAGCTTAGTTCGGAAAAGAATTAGAACACGTGACAAACTAAATTCAATCGATACAGCCCGATATTCTTGTGGTGGCTGAGGGTACCTTGGTAGCTGAAACGAGATACTCTTTGGTAATTTATTTAAGTGAAGTCAGCTGTCAGAGACAATTTAGAAACGTTAGGTTAATCTCGGTTGTTAAACTGATCAATGCATATACGCGCGCAATCCAATATTAAGAGTTATTGCCTATTTAACATAAACGAGAAACCAACTAACAGAGGTACTACATCATCCAAGAATAACGACTAAGTGATTAAACGGTCCTAAAAACATTATGGTAAGCGTGTTATTCATGTGAAACAGTGGCGCAATAAGCGATCACATTAACCACAAAGTCCAGTGAATTCAGCAAATTCGAGTTCAGTGACCACCCCGCCCACCCTTGTGGATACTAGGATCAACTCGCATGTGTAATCTACATGCACGGCTGAAGACAGCCAACAGAAAGCTACCAGTTTATAACAGATATCTTTTTCAAGCTTCACTTGGCTTCCAGATGGCGAACAACAGTAACGTTTTTGTGTGGATGGAAATTACGATAAGGCTATGACAAAATTGTGACAACGCTCGTGTATGAATCACGTGAAATGAGATTCAATGTAAAATATTGATTTCAGGAGTAGATGGACACGGAAAGAGTATATGAACGCAATGCATGTCAACTTGTTATCATGATTGAAACACTGGAGACCAGCAGTAACTGCCTGCAGCTGACTAAGTTAGGCGACTGTGAGTAATACTGATTGTGAAACAAAACCGGATCTACAGCCAGACAACAGGTCAAACTTTCAAAATCGTGGTTCGATACACACAGTTTTGTATACGCAAGATAGGACGAAAACCGACGAATGTAAACTCTGAACATGAGCTACATACACACACAAGACAATTCACATAACTTCGTATTCATGATTCAGCACATTTCCGAATGTCAGAGGTCATCCGTATTCGACAGTCAAAATGACTAAAAGATAAACAAGGTCCTAGTGATTGTAAGCGGAACGTCATTCGCACGATTGAAACCCCGACAAACACACTTTGCTAGAGAGTATAAAACCGGAGATTTGCACTGAAGGATACTTATTATTGCCCGGGCAACGAGATGAACCCCGATGTTTGTGCTAATCAGATAAGAACGCGGAGCACTACGCCGAGGAATTAATGCCATGTTTCATCGATGACCACATCTAAACGACCAATTTGTCCATCAAGTAAACTTTCCTCTTTTAGGCCAGCAAACAAATTTAGCCTACTTTGTTTACTCGTTGTCTGGTGAGTCATGGAGCATCATTCAGTGTCGCATTTGGGATTTCAGCAAGATATTTGGCACTCTCCGCCGTATCCTCAAACATTTCTGAGTTAATAACCTTAATTTCGTTAATAAACGATCGTAACTGACATGCCCGCCCAGTTGCATACTACTCAAAGATAGTAACAACCATGGTGAGCATCGAGGTGATTAGCCTTGTACTTGTGCAATCAGAACCAGCATGTGCTTAAAGCAACCGTTCATTTTGGGTTGTGCAAATCCAACTAAGTCATTTAAAAAACAGCAAACATCCCAAACAGGTCCTCACTGTCCAACAGCAATCGCCTCAGCTCGGTATCCCGAAGTGTCTACTGTAGTATTCAGTTTACAGCGATCACCTGTTGAATAGCTATGGCAACTACTTAGTGAGCAGTTACGGCCATATTGGTAACATCACTGGCCATTGTCACACACGGCCACAGTTCCGTTTACCAAGTTAAATAAGATCTCCCGGTATCCGGCTTCGTATCAGAACTGGTTTTGGCGATACCATTCACAACCGTGGGTTCTCGAAATTATTTCAACTATCAAAGGCAGATGCTGACTTAAAAGATGAAGGTAAGATGAGCCAATTGAAACAGTGTGACTAGTCACCCGTGGACCAATCCAAAGTTATGAGTGCTGGCCGCGCAACAAAACTGGTCGTATCGTGAATTCACAACACATCCAACTGGGGAACGTTATTCGACGGATGGACGTTCAGAGGGACGATGACAGTCATGTGTTCTAGGACGCACGGAGGGTCAAGAAGATCGACGTATGACTAGACAGAAATAAACAGACTTAAATTCTGGACATACTTGTTCTCATACAACAGCCTGACCACCAACGAGGTCAGGCGCTTCGACGGCAAGAAAAATTCACAAACCAAGAAGATACATTTACGAAGACCCAGTTAGAAAAACGTTAGCAGGTAGCAGGTAAATATTCATTATATACGATACGAACACCATTCACAGTTGATCACGGGTCTCCTATGCTTGTAGATATTCCAGCCAGCCTCTTTCGGAAAAGGCACTATACTCCAGTTTTGTTTCTGTTAGAGCTCGTCAGTGGTGCATATCTTTCCCAAGGCTGGGATTTGCGCAAGAGTGGGCGGTTGCACACGATAATTCAGTTGTGCCTACTATGAGAACAACGATGTAGTGATCAAAGCGAACGCTTCATAGGAGCGTGGCCGGAGTTCAAATCCCGGTCGCGGCAAGGATATACACGAGGGGTCAGCTCAAACACGGTCAAAACTCCAGTGCATCGCTTGTCTCAAACGGGCTAACTGAAAACTCCATTGGAATGCGACAGTTGAGTTCAAATGTGGGTTATGCTTAATTCATGTTAAAAAGCTATATGACCACACGGCAGATGCCGGAAATAAATGTTCTCCTTCAGTCCACTGTTTCAAGACAAAACTATCGAAAAACCTCTTAGGTTAACTTGCGTTAGGTTTATGATTAGCTTTCAGAATTTCCGCAAAGTATCGACATCAGCTTACTTGCTACTACCGGCGAAAGAGAATACACGTCCATAACCCGTAAACAACTTGCGAGCCCGGCTACGACTCAAATGAAGGGGAGGAATGATATTACCAAGTTTGATGAAGCTGTATTACTTACTCGCAAGCTTCCAATGCGAAGCCTTCACAGTATGCTAGTTATGCACTTTAGAAGACATTGTGGAATGCACCTATGAACATCTGGAAAACGAAGAAGACAGACAAACATGCCGAAGAGGCAACGAATGGAAGATGCGTGTCCGACAAATAAATTACGGCAATCGTCAATCGGCTTTAAACGTATGCTCTGAAGTTGCTTGTCAACGGGACCAGTATTCAGCTTGATCTACTGGTCATCTTACGCAAACGATCAGAAAAACAACATACTTGACAAGCGTGTCGGTGTCACCGACCAGCAATATACAATGATTAGTATGAAAACCGATTTTTTTCATATATTCAAGCTTAAACGGAAACACCCAAAAAGAATAAGCCCTTCTGCTAAGGAATAGCAGTTGCGTTTTGCCGAATGGTAAAACACAAGACCTTGAGCAAAGACGTTAGTAGCCGTCACAGATCGGTCGCCTACCGTAAAAAGCGAACCAGTGGCGCTGTCACAAACGCAAACGCTGTAGGCTTACAGCACAGTGGCCTCTTCAGTTTACACTCCAGATAGTTTGGTCCCTGTTGGATCATACGTCAGTCGAACAGTGTCAAGGTAAAAATGACGAGTCTAGAATAGCCGGCGAACAGACTTATAATACAAAGATCGACACTGCGCCTTGCAACCACTGAAATAGTTCGAGTCTACCGACGACATCCTGAAAGGGATGCATGTGAACGTGAGTGGGAGTTGAAGATTACACACCGGTAACGAAATTGACAGAGACCAATCAGATGTGTGCCACCATTTTTTCACAGTGCCTAAGGGCCTCACAGGAGAATACTGTGGCTCGGAACACCGCTTACAACAGTGACAGGGAATACCTGATAGAGAAATACTTAGCAAGAAGTATAAAAGTGGATATACCGGTCTGAGTAGAGAAATTAGAAATGTTGTGAGTTCAAGCAAGCTGTTGTCTGTGATACGCTGTCATCTCGAAAAGCGCTCCCAGTCAGCGACTTAAGTGATCACGAGGACCTTAATCGGGTAAACGTTAACTAGCCACTTTATTTGATAGAATAGTCAGGGGCACCATATATATGGTGTTTCGATCGTTCTTTGTACCGCTCCACCATCGGTGGTTTCTCTAAATGATACCCGATGAGCAACCTCCACCTCGAAGGTAAGAATGTCAAATAGTAACCGCGCGATCGCAGGTTCCAATGTCAGTTAAGTCGGCTGCTATGGTCCTGGTTTGGGCAACTTGGCATGTGACCTAGCTTTCACAAAGCAGTGGAGCTGTACTGGAAAAATTTTAAATCTCGTGTAACAGTTCGGAAGTAAATGAATGTACCGTATGAAAACTGAATTACAACTTCCTCTCAAGCAACAACATTCACTGATTAACCAGTCACGATCAACATGTTTCTGAACCAAGCGATCGGTTCTGTATTTTAAAAAAAAACAATACCATCAAAATCGATCGAATACTGAAACATTTACCGGGTGAGTCAAATCGACTGTGAAAACAACACTCAACATGTAACTTGGCCGAACAACGATAAGACGCGTCTTGGCTCACCCAGATTTCCCGAACCAGTTGCCCATCGAGGCAACCACGGCAGGCCAGCCGCTTGCTTGTAGAATCCCGCCGACCAACTGTGGCGTTCGGAAATGAGTGCACAGCCGCCGGCCGACAGAACGGAAGAAAAACAGCGATGAAGCGAAGTTAACAAAATGTTCGTACGAAACTACGCAACATCCAAAGATGACAAAAGTAACCTGGAGATTTCTTAACAGAAGAAGCGATCCAAGGATATGCTAACACAATAAAAACGTTATATCCAACTATTTCGAGAACAAACCAAAGGAACACCAATCATTCCACGATTCCACTTATGCGATTCCCCGTCAAGCAAATTGATCCTTTCCAATAATTCTCGATCTCTTTTAATAAACCCTAAGTGTGCGCAATTATTGTTAACATTTTCGAATGCTGAAATTGGGAGTGAAGTGGTGTTGAATGTTCACATTCCCGAATGAATGAAACGAAATGGTTTGGTTCGAAAGGATTTGCAGATCACCTGCAGTGGTCGAGCAAAACGTACTTTTTGAGTGAGTTTGATGCACTTAGCAGTGTCAAGTGAGTTGTCTATACACATGCAGAACATGAAAAGAGAGTCAGTAAACCAAATGACATATTGGAGGTTAAATGAAAACAAAATATCAACCTACGTGCCGACGGGCAGTATGTGACTTGTGTAACCGAGTGAGAACTGTGTTACGAAGTGTCGTAAGTGTTGATAACGGCAATTTGTGTGGCTCGGAATGCAGCCGGCGATCAGAAATGATGGCACTGACACGACAACCAATGCGTTAGTTGGAGTAGATCTGTTATACAATGCCTTAACAACGAGAACCGCAAGTGATTTTGGCCAGACGAGATTTCGATGCGATGATACACAGTGAGATCGCCAAAGGAATAGTATTAATCATTACAAATTAACATCTCCGAAAATGTGAAATGGTTACCACATGGGTGACCCCACGGCTGCCGCTATCGGTCAAGCTGGAGTAGGTGTACTCCTCAGCACGACGACCGCAGCCGGATTGGTGGACAGGATTCCAGTAAACAGTACACCTTGTACCGTCAGTTTGGCAGGTTTTATTCAGGGCAGTACTAGGGGTAAAATCTTCAGATATCTTTTCATTGTGTCTGGTTACTTTCCAATTGACTGTAGTGATGCCGACGTCAAGGAAGCGTTTTACTCAACATCATCATCATCATCACAGACAGCAATACATCAGTGGTTCACACTGATGTTTAACTGCCACACAACCATGAAGAAGAAGAAGCAAACCCTGTGTAGGTAAAGATGAGAAAAAGAAGGGAAGGGAAGGGGGCCTAACCACTAAAAATAGCTTCGTCTACATTCAAACATACAGCATCAGGGCGCATACACGTTGCAAACAACCAAGCTGTAAGTGAAAGTAAGGCGTCATCAGCAAGACAGCTTCCTCACGGCTTTCACTGCCCCGCGTAATCAAATGCACTAACTTCACAGACAACTCGGACAAACAACGACAACATTCACGCCACTGAGCTCGGTTAGCCGCCATCTCACCTAAAGTTTCAAGCCACCGACTGTGTGA